>OX596285.1:11600652-11758152 GCA_951394225.1 Harpalus rufipes
GTAGTCCAGGCTGCCTTTTCATACAAAAAATCTGTGACCACAAGGGGTGCGAAAAGATCTTCACCTCCATACTATAGTTGTGAGTAAAACGACTTCAACATGTAACGGTTGTAATTCTAAATCAACATTAAACAAAAAATTAAACTTTAATGTTGATTTAGAATTACAAATGATCAGCATTAACGTTACAGAAGGCTATTCAAGCATTCGTTCGTTGGTTCATTCGCTCGCCAACTCGCTGGGACGCGGCTTGTGTCTGAATTTTTAACTTGTAACTTATGTTTTAATATAATCATTCTCACCGTAAAAAATATCGTATGAACGTATTATTGAAATTCAAACAATTTCAAGTACTTGAAAAATCAAGTAGTTATTTTTTAATTACCAGAAAAAGTTCTTCAATGCTACATTTCATTTTCATATAGTTCCTTATGTTTTATAACAATATCAATAATATACCTTGAAATATAGACTATTATACATAAGAATAAATCATACATTCAAATTTAAAAATTTAAAAAAAAAGATTTAAAAGTATAATATATAATTTAACAAACTATTTATAGTATTTATATTTAGTGTTTCGCAAAAATCAAGAAACACTCTTGATCTTGTCTTGAAATCAAGACAAGACCAAGACAAGAAGTATATTTTATATCCCAAGACAAGACAAGAATGTATCATCAAGAATCAAGATTTCTTGACAAGAAATCTTGATTTCTTGACAATTAATTATGTAAATCCGCATTTACAATTAAAATATAAATTTTTGTATCTCTGACTATGATTTTCAAAATAAATAATTTTATTGAAATCGAAGTGACAGTTGAAGGTATACAAAACTAATAATTACTCTGTCTACGGTTTTTAACGAATGTATCAAAATATGTTAGGTATGGTGCAATGCTTGCATTGAAATTGATCGTTATTATTTGAGCAATTATTAATATGTATTAAAAAATGAATAAACTTATTTTAAAAAAATCAATGGTATGTAAACTAATAATTGACGTCATAAGTCAAAACCAACTAAAATTAGGTAGATAATAATTACTCTTTTAAAAGCTTGTAATTCGAAAACGACTCGTTTCCGGATATGAGTTTATTAGTAAAACTCAGTCTATTTTACATACCCTATGAAATTATAGCATGTAAATGTTCAACATTCTGTATATGATAGAACCACACGGAGGCTATCCCATGGGGAGTTTACACTATCTTTATTTTTAAAACTATTCAATATTATTTTACAAAATTTGATATTCCGATATGTCTGTTTCAACTAAAATACATACTTTCAAAACAGTGTCTTACTGGAATTAATCCGTAACTTACTTTATATGAAATAATATTTATTTTACTATTGAATTAAGCAAACAATTTTATATATAAAATAATAAAAACATTTTACTCATATGATCAACCATTTCCTGCGTAATTCAACTTTTTTAATTTTTTGCTCTAAAAACAGCCACTTCCTTATCGCTCTAATGGAATATGTAAATAAGAATGCGGACCTTATTTTATTCGTATGCGCGTACAGTTTATATGTTAGAAAATAGATAATAGAACTAATATTTATAATTAAGTAGTGAAATATCTTCGGAAATATCCCAATATCTCGTGAATGGGATCGAATTTCTATATAATAACACTTTTATTTAGAAATCTTTTGTTTATAACTATTATGATTTTTTTTTTGAAAAATATAAGATGTACATCAACGTAAAGTTAAAGTTCAAAAATATTAGAAACTATTTTTGTTTAATAATACTAAATGCTATATAGGTACATGTTAATTTGGTTTGTGTACTCGTAATGCATCATATAAAATAAAAAAGTTATTCAGTGCCAGTTGCCTTTATTAAAAAAAAAAAAACAGTATAACAATATATTGACAAACTGGCGATTAGATTGTTAATTAATTAAGTTGCCTCCGAACACCCCGGGGTCCGGCCCTTCACGACGCGACGAAATCATAGTAACATTTAAAAACAGCCAATGGAAGACGCCAACGCTGCACTTGAGCGTTCGGACTGGATAAAGCGATAGAGAAAGGGGATTCCCCTAAAACGTCAAGAATCAAGAAATATCAAGAAATCTTGAAACAAGACAAGAAGTAAGTCGCCAAGAAATGAGCAAGACAAGAAATTTTTATTTTCTTGTCTTGAAAATCAAGACAAGACAAGAAATGATCATCAAGACAAGATTTCTGGTCTTGATAAAACACTATTTGTATTATGGTGGAGCTTAAAAGAGGGCAAGTCGAATTTTAACCGGGGAGCCACCTAAAGTGGTTCCAAATAAAAAAAAATATACAGGCAATGATTCCGTTTAATTTTATTATTTGACCGTGCCTAAATGCACTTGATTTTTTCCCGTTTAAATAACATTCAGTTTTGGCATATTTTGGAACTTTATTTTTCTCCGAGATGTTAAGAGGTTTAAAAATCCATTCATTATTGGAATATATACTAGAATGACCCGAGAATATGTGGACAAAATCTGGTCACAATTATTATTCTTTTCGGGCTTTTGTGCGATAGTGTAACCATCTACAGTTATCTTAATAATAATGATAGGACTTCAAATTTTGTCGACATATTCTCGGGTGATTCTAGTATAATTATATTCCAATATTGAGTAATTTTTTTAAACTTCTGCACAGGTTTTAAATTGCAGTAGTGGATCAGCCCGGCATATGGCGCACCACGCCATACCACACTCAGCTATAGATGGCTATAGGTTACGATTATACTGATTCGCGCGTTTTCGTACATAATCGGTTTGTTATCAAGTAGCTTGAATTTGATTAAAATTGCTTGATCAAGTCAAGTAGTAACGATAGAAAATCAAGTCAAGTCAAGTAATGAATTTTTAAAAAGCTTGAATTTCAAGTCAAGTCAAGTATCGTAGATAGGTTTGGTGAAAAGGAAGAACTCTAAAGATTTTATAAAATTTATATTTTATTTTATAAAATGGTTGCTTTGTGGCTATCGATTTCGTCGAAATGATATCTTCAGGCCTACAGCTGAAATGATATATATAACATGTATAATTTTTACTTGAAATTTAAAATTTAATAACAGTAAAAATGTATTAGTGAATATAGAACTAGAACGTAACATTAAAAAAGTTAATATTCAAGGATTGTAAAGAGTTTTAAAGATTTTTAGAGACTTGAACATTTTAAGTTAAGTGAACGTGACAGTCATAAATTGTAATTAGTTTAAATAATTGTAGAAACAACAATAAATATAAAAAAGAATATTACTAACCGTCATGAAGTATTATTTAGATGAACTAGACATCGTCAAATATTGTTAAACTTTTTGAAATTTAAAGTAAATTTTTTTAAAAAAATTATACTTGTTCATTGAGCAAGAGAGATGGGACACATGAAGATTTTGTGGGTTGCCAGAAGTATGGTTAGAAATTTAGGAAATTGTTATATATTATTTAGCTATAAAGTTTCAAATGGCGGTAAATTTTTGAAAATATGTTGTTCTGGAAAATGTATATCTTCGTTGCGTAGAATGTGATTATTACCTTCCGTCACCTTTAGGTAAGGAAGGTAGGTATTGTCTTTGGTCAAAAAATTAAATGATGAGTTTTTACTGACTAAGCATGTTTTAGGGTCCTTATAATACGATTTTACCATTTTTACGATGATGTCTGTATTTATGTATGTGTGTCTGTGTGTGTGTCTTTGTGTGTGTGACAAAAGTTCCGAATCCCATAACTTCAATACCACAATTCGAAAAATTATATTTTTTTCGTATTTCTCAAGTTTACATCCAGAAGAACAAGTGATTAGATTTTGGTTATAATTGGTGAACCGGAAGTAGCCTCATTTCAAGATTTAACAGTTAAATTTGATTTATTGACATTTAATATTATTATACCTTAAAGTATATATTATTCTCTATACGATTTGATTACATTTTATACTTCATATTCAATAGATACAGAGGTAAAGAATTTTAAAGAAATTAAATTTTATAATTCAGCCAGCTAAACATGGAAACTGCTAATATATTCATATAATTCAGATGTCATTATGAATAAAAAGTAAATTAATGTGGCAGAGATGAGGATGTTGAAGTAGATGTTGGGGAACATACGGAAAGATACGGTAATAAAATAACTCTAGTGTTACAATTAGAAAGATACAAGAAAGACGATTACATTGGTTTGAACATGTCATGAGGAGAAATGAAGAATTATATTTGAACAAGAATGAGTAGTTTAGTAATGGGAGGCTGAAGAAGCAGAGAAAGACCAAAGATAAGATGGAAGGACTGTATTGCGGAAGACGTGAGAGAAAAAGAACCGAATGAGAACAAGACGCAAAAATATCGACTCCTAACGAATGGAAAAGCTAAAGAGGAAGAAGATATCAGTGTCAAGTGCAATTTGAATAGATTGTTTATGAAATAATTTTACTGGAAATTTAGAATCTTTTCCAAGAAAAAATATGTATGGAATTTATACATTATACACAGGATTGACGGAAGGTATTGTGCTGGCCACAACAGATTTTTTTTCAAATGTTTTAATATTTCGTATTTTCCTAAAAGAATAAGATTTTGTATTTTAGTTTCTGTATGCAGGAGACTAATGTTTTCTACTGTGATTTTATGGTTTGTATTTAATAAGTGCCCATTACAGAAGGGGGGTTATTTTTAAAATGTTCATTGAATCTAGTTTTAATATTTCTTCTGGTAAGGCCGATGAAGAAATATTCGAGTTAGTTTTTTTTATTACTGATTTATTAAGGAAAATATACTTATAAGTTATATCGGGTTGTATTAAAAAAATTGTCTGACACTATCAATACCAACCTTCTAATGCAAAATGTGATGAATCGAAATTAAAGCTTTTCGATACGCAATGGTGTAGTTACCATACGTTAAAATTTAATGAAATTCCTATTTGTCCTTGTTCCTATATATCAATTGTAATACAAAACGTCGTTACAAACTTGCTCAAACAAAAATAAATAAGTAAAAATATGTGCCACCTTGACAGCAATCTAACCTAATAAACAAGTTCCCCTTACCCCGCAATACGTACAAAATATCTTTGTCATACTTCGAGCAGCACGTCGAAACTAAGTTGCAACGGAAACGGGAAGAGTAACGTTACAGTGACGGGAATAGATATGTCCGGTATTATCAGTAATTTTTTTTCTCATTTAAAAACAAAAATTGTGCAAAATAAAAAATATGGAACATTTAAATTTAAAAATAGTTGCTTCTAATAAAAAAATCAAAAAAGCGAAACTACCCCATTGGGTTTCATAATAACTTCATTGTGAACGCAAGATTTAAAAATTATAGTAGTACAATACCATAAAGCTTAAACCACAAGTTATTGGAAACTAATCAGGGCATTGCACCCGAACCTGAACCGAACCAAAACCGGAACCAAATCGAACATTTTAGCGAACCCAAACCCAGAACCGATCGAACCTCAAATGTATTATTTAATAGAACCCGAGCCGGAACCGAACCGGGTATTAAAATTCGGGTTCAGAGTTCAGCTCCGGTTCAGGTTCATTTGGAATTTGAAACGTAAGCATAATCGTAATGCAGCCGATAATCGACGCCTGTTTTGTTTGTTTATTAAAAATATGTTCGTGTTCTTGTCTTGCATAAATTCCGGCTTGCATTTTAAATTATTTTTATATAAAGATTGTTATTCCAAAAACATTACTTCAATTTTCATTAGGTCGAACCGAACCTGAACCCAATACCTGAACCCGGAACAAAACCGCCAATTGTGTTAATGTTTGAACCAGGACCGCACCCGAACCCATCTCTCAAAAACAAAATTAATCTGAACCTAAACCGAACCCAGTTTTTGGCGGGTTTGTTGCCCTGAAACTAATACGTTAACTCTGTACTCCCACTGCAACAAGAATAATATGTATTACCTACAAAAACATTTCATTGAACTGTATCTCAGTTCTAGATTCTAGGATATGTTTGAAAGTAATAAATCATTCAGATGATAGTTTATTTCAATGACATTTCACTAGCATTTCAGTCACAAAACGATCTGGGGATTATGTATGTGAGCCATATCTTGCATGACAGCGCTTATACGGTTCAGAGGAGACCACCGGACTGGTCAGGAATTCCTCTATTTGTCGGCTAACATATTCGAGCTGAATAAAGCCTTAGTTTGCTGACATACACACATGCACTCAAATAGTTCAAAGTTCGCAACATATACAAGCACAAGTTAAACATAAACACAATAAATGCATTAATCTTTACATTACGATGCACAACAATCAATACTCGCAACGTACAACAAATTTACATAGTTCTGAAAGCAACAATTGTGAAGTCATTATAGAAGTTGCAAACAAGTTAGTACATAATAACTCATACAATGGCAAATAATCTGCAAATTACTCGTGAATAATCACATACACACAAATAATTTATAATAATTACACTCTATCATCGTCAGCAGAACAATTGCCATTGTGGACTGAAAATCTGAAGTATTGAAATAAAAAAAAAATATCACGTTATACAGAAAACAATAGCCGAGGACGGAGAAATGGAGAAAATCCGTACAAGGGCAAGGGGAGCTTTGAAAATGAAGCTCCACACTTCGATGCCCGAAAGGTTAAAATAGGTAAAGATTAAGTAAGTTATATTACCCATTTCTGGGTATTCTAATCTGCTTAATACACAGATATCGGTAATGGATAATGACATATTCGTATCGTGCGGGTGACACCTCGTGCATAATAATCAACCCAGCTATGAAACAAATGAATTATAAACTTATAACTTTAATGTAACCACGGTAAATAAATACTATGCACAGGTGTAACAACTCCCTGGTATAGTGAAAATGATTAAGCAGAAGACTCACGTTATCAACCTGAAAAAACCTTATAAAAAGAAATATAACTTTAGAAATTTTTAGTTGTTATTTATTTTTAAAAAAAGAAAATAAATAAATAAATATTTCATCACGGCATATTACCTATTGCTGGGTGTGCCAACCTGCTTCATACACAGATATCGGTAATGATGGAATATTTGTACCGTGCGGGCGCTTACCATGCGTCACCTCACGGGCACTCATTGCTGGCGTGGAGAGTGCGCAACAGGGGTCAATTTTGTGTCATTAAAATGCGATGTATTTTTTTTTTTTGGCGTCGGTCGGGATCGAACCCGGGTCTCCAGATTCGCGACCAGACACTCAGGCACACGGCCACGAGACCCCAAAAAAGAAGAAGACATATACTAGTATTAAAGAAACGTATATATTAATAAATTTAGAATTATTTCTAAGTCAATTCTTATTATTTGACACAACATAGTCATTCTCAGTAGTGCCAACGTGTGATACGAAAATAAACTATAATTATTTCAAATAATTTTATATTCCGTATAAAAGGAATAACGATTGACTTAGAAATAATTTAAAAATAAATAACAACAAAAAAAATCTACAAGTTATATTTCATTTTATAAGGTTTTTTTCAGGTTTATTTTTTTAAATGGAATCCATAGGTATATGATTTTAGTCTCAAAAAAATATCTATTTTATTCTCTTTTCTTTGATGTAAAGTGTTTTGTATATGTTTAACTCCCAAAATTTAATTTTTCACGTTATTTTTCCCGAATTTTGTAATTATTTCACAAAATAACATCATTATTTTTATTAATTATATTCTATTTCATAGATATAATTCATTTTATGACTTTCTTGCTCAGAATTTTTATTTTAAACTCGCTACCTACAATTTACACTATAACATGTCAAGAGCGACCTGATAAAATATATTTTTTGATTTGAATTGATTGATTTTTGGGCAATTTTTTTTAACAAAATAAATTATTTAAATAAAATGAATATTTTTTAATATCGTTCGTAACACGGTTTACTTTATTCTAAAATAGTAAACATTAGTAATAAAGCACATAATTTGAATATAGCATAAATAAAGGAATTTCAAAAAATAATATTTATTAATAACATCTTCATTTTCTGAAACCGATAAAACTATTGAATAAGCCACGGATGTTATGAATCATAGCAGGTCTTATATGTCTTAAAATCCTCGCTCTACAAGCTCTGATTTCAAACCGACATATGCTGCAGTTATGATACTCATAACAATCCTATAGGTATGTTAATAGCTAGAAATGCCATTGACTGAATTAATTATGAATTATATAATCTACCACACTCTGGAACTAACATGAGAAGTTAAATGTCATTGTTTAATCCAGGTCTATGTACATATGTGTATCAAGATTATGTTGTCATTACTCAAATTACAGATCGGCATATTCGGCATTCCCATACAAATAGGTACTGAGCCGTGATGATAAATTTATTTACCTAAAATACTTACCTGTATCCTGAAATTTACATTCTCGTAATAGAGCTTTTATACCTACATGTTTTTCACAAATAATATCATCATTAGTACAAAAGTATATTTTCTTCAAAGGTCATAAAAGTAGCACTTTTAGTGACTTGATTCACAAGGTAGAAGTTTAATTTCTACGCCGCCGGTATAGAAGTAGCTAATTTCTATGCCGCTGGCGTAGAAATAAAATAAATAAATATCCATAAAAACTATACAGAATCAACGAATAAAAAGTAACTTGTATAAAAGAAACCTGTAATATCGCCCTAAATGTCACTATAACACACTAGGTAACCCAAGAATAAAGTTACTAAATACGATCAGTAGCTGTCAAATTTAAATAAATAATCTATGAATTGAAATATAAGCAGAGTTTACTTTTGAGGAAATAACATATTAAAGAATAGCAGACTTACAGATTACAATTAAAGGAACGGTAATGAACATAAGAATACTTAGAATTAAAGTGATAAGAAAAGTTTATATTGTTTTGTAGTGATTCCTGGACATATCTTTCAGCCACACTGTTAGATTTCCATCCAATTGAACAACTTCAGGGGGCGTACATTAATACTTCAAATTCCGACATAATTGCACACAAGGAAGATATAAAATTGCACAGTTTTTATTTAAACGTCAAAACGTGAAAATTTTTACTTCGATGTTTATAACAAAAAGTGATCAAATCCATAGCTACAGATCAATTGAAATCGCAAACGTAATTTATGTAAAATATAACGGCGGTAGTAGATATTTTTCTTTAAATATTTACGTTTGAAGAAAAAATATAATGTGTCATTCGGAGTAAATATGTCTTTGTATGCCTCGCGTGCAATTGTCCGACTCGCTTTCCTCGTCGTCCAAACTTCCACACTCGCCACACAAAGTATCACTTTACTCCTAATAACACAATATACTATTATTTCCTACAGAAAATACAATTTACCTTTAGATTTTTATTGTTTTTCGTTAAATAAATCGGATGTTTTTTTCTTGATTAGAAATTCTTCTAACACTGCAACACTCAACAAAGAAGTATTTTTAACATTTACTCATTTTTAATTACCCATATGTATACATATAACAGTTAATTAAAGAATTTCTATAGTAATAATTAATATTCTTAAAATTTAAAAGTAAGTAACTAATGCCATTAAATTAAAAAACTAAATTAAAACGACGTCGTTTATACAGTAAATACAGATATACAAATTATTGAACAAGTTCATATAGTATTTATTTATTTATAATATCATGTCCAGACAGGCGAATCCAGTTATTTGGACAGGAATAAATGTACACAAATACAGAAAAAGAGTACATAAATAAACATCAAAAATAACAATTTAAATAAAAACAATATTTATATAAAAAGACTATAAAAGAAAGATATAGGAGTACACCTCGAAATCAGTTTGATTTACTTGTATTTCTCAAAAAGGTTTTAAATATATTAAGTGAGACATGAAAAATGTCAATTTTCGACTCAATGTTTTTATGAAGGGTGTACATAATGGTATAGAGGCGAATGTAAAAGGATGTTTTTATGAGCACGCGTGGGTAAAAAGGAATTTTGGTTTCTGGAGTTGAATGCTGGAACACAAAAATTGATTAAGTTTAAAGTTAAGGGATCATCTATTAAATTATTTGATAGTTTAAATAAGTGTATTGGAAATTATTTCTGCAATCTGATAATTTAGCAAAATTAAAATATTGAGATAAATGTTCATATGATATGTTGAAGTCGGGGTACACCTTATTCTTTTTAAAATATAAAAAATTTCTTCTGAATAGATTCCAATAAATTAATGTTCGTAGCATACAACGGATTCCAAACTATTGATTAATACTTAAGTTTAGAACGTACAAAAGCATAATAAAGTGTGAGTATTGGATCAATGGTGGTAAAATTCTTTGAGTTCCGTGTAATAAATCCGAGCATTTTATAAGCACTGGAAATAATACTTTTTATGTGAGCATTGAAACTTAATTTTGTATCGAATACTATACCCAGATCTTTAAATTCAAGGCAACGTGCTAACGACATAGTCGACATTTAGTCATTTTTCTCTGCGGAACGTACACTTTTATATAGTTTAGGTTTTAACATCTGTCATAAGTACGCGATAGACGCAGGCGTAAAACCAAAAAATTATAAAATTAAACTAGAAAGTTGAAAATAACCAACTTCTTATTTTCCTTCATTACTTTAATTATTATGTTTAGTTTATAAACATTGACACTGATAATAATTGTTTCTACTTGTTTAGTTTTACAATTTAATTCCTTAATTTAATTGTCTAACACAGCATAAATGCCGGCGGTATTAAATACACAAACCGAGAACTCCGTCGACCGACACCCGGTGTAATTTTCACTATCGTCATAGCAAGTCCGCCGAAAAACTCAATATATTAAGCAGATGTGACGGAAATTAACGGTTGAAAAGTTATTCTCCGACTTTTAGCGGATTTTAACTGCATAGCTGATCAGTGCCGGCTTAACGAGTATAAACGTAAAGGGCGATACACCGAGAAGAGCACATAATTAAATATATTTTTTTAATAAAAATTTAAAACGAAGCAAATTATAAACTGATTACAATAGAAAAATATCGAAAAATAAGTGAATTTAGTATTGTTTCCTTGTTTTTAAAATGGACACTACGGTATGCTGCAATATTGCAAGAGTACGAGAAGGATACCCTACTTCTTCTGTCCTATTGCTCTATACTCATTTTTCACGCTGTGATTTTAATAAAACTTTATTAAAATTGGTTTTTATTCTTAGTCCACATTATACAGTGTGTCCCATTTAGAGCTGCCATCATTGGAATCTCGAGAACTATAAGAGATACAATGTCGATTAAATGGAACTTTTTGTACACTTATAGGACGCCATCTTAGATGTGCTTTTGTTTTTTCAAACATTTTCATAGGGCACTTGATAATGGCGAAAAACTGAATTTTGTTTTTTTTATTTCTCAAATAACTTCTAAAGTATTAGTAATCTAGAGAAATGTTCCAAATAAAGAAGTTAGATATTTTTATTCCCTGGTGTAAAAAATAAATTTTTATATATGTAAATTTCCGAGATTTAACACAAAGTTATATTTTTTTAAATGGAACCCATATAATTTTAGTCTCAAAATATACTTATTTTTTTCTCTTTTCATTGATGTAAGGGTTATTGTGTTTCGTAATTGTTTAACCTTCAAAATATAATTTTTCACGTTATTTTTTCGAATTTTGAAATTATTCTACAAAAAACATCATTGTTTTTATTAAATATATATTCTCTTTGATTGATATAATTAATTTTATAACTTTCTTGCTCAATATTTTGATTTTAAACCCACAACTTACAATTTACTCTAAAATACCTGATAAAAAATATTTTTTGATTTGAATTTGATTAATTTTTGGGAAAAAAATTCTAATGAAAGAAAATATTTAAATAAAACGAATATTTCTCAATAGAATTCTTACCAATATTTCCAAAATAACACTAAATTGGTTATAAAATAAGAAAACATTTGCATACTTGAAAAGAGAAAAAAAATAAGTATTTTTTTGAAACTAAAATTAGATGTGTTCCATTTAAAAAAATGTAACTTTGTGTTATATTTCGGAAATTTAAGGGCATTAAAATTTATTTCGCAACTGGTTAGGTAATAAAAATATCTAACTTCTTTATTTGAAACATATTTCTCGAATACTAATAGTTTAGAAGTTATTTGAAAAAGAAAAAATCAACAAAATTCAGATTTTCGTCATTATCTAGTGCCCTCGGAGAATTTTTGGAAAAAATCTGATGTGGACAGCACACGACTTCCTTGTACGATTATTAAACTATACATATTTTTTTAATAAATAAATTACAAAATATTAATTTTAACTTCAAAACAGTAAGATATATAGCGACCATAATCTAACCCGGTTCTTTTTAAAGAGAGTTTTGATTACAACAAAGAAATATTTGATTACAACAATGAATATGACTAATTTCACAATAAAAATATAATATTTGTTATTGTACGAATCATAAAATTGCACGTATTTAACGTAATTTGACATGAACATTTTTTTAATGTTTTTGTTCTAATCCATAGCAAGCTTTATTACAAAAACAAAAATGTATATAATTTTTAAATTTACATATCTCGCTTATACAAAGGGCTAATTTAATAATACTTGATGTGCTAGATGAAGAAATTCTCTAAAACATTTATTTCTAAAATCAAAATAAAATCATTTTATTCAAGAAAAACTGTTAACAACTTCAAGTAATGTACCACTTCCGGTTAGCCTATTTTAACCAAAATCTATTATGTTATTTCGATTGACATAAAAGTCTTGTATACCAAATTTGAAAAGTTTTGGATTATATTTTAAAACAGTTTTTCACTAAAATCTATTATAGGCTTCATGTAAAGTGCCACTTCTGGATATTGTGTAATAACCAGAAAGGGAGGTGCACAACTAGATGTTATAGGAGTCCTAAATACAAAATTTGAACTTTCTACGGCTTACCGTTTTTGAGTTATGCGAGATACGTACGTACAGACGTCACGACGAAATTAGTCAAAATGGATTCAGGGATGATCAAAATGGATATTTCCGCTGAAATCTGAAAACCGAAATTTTTCGCGAATACAATACTTCCTTTACTTATGTACCAGGAAGTAAAAACAAAAGCATGTCCGAGATAGCCGCCTATAGGTACATAAAAAGTTCCATTTAATCAACATTGTATCTCTTATAGTTATCGAAATCTCAATAGTGGCAGCTCTACTGTATACCCTTTATAATTTAAAACAATTTGATGTTGGAAAAAATATTTTTTTCTTTATCAAGAATGGCGATTCTTAAAAGTTAGCCCCGGACGGCAAAATGTTTTAAGTAGGCACTATGGCTGATAAATTCTGCCGGAAATTATCTTCGGCGGATATGCTATTCAAATTGTGAAACTTTCACCGGGTGACAGAATTCTAAGTATGTGTATATAATTGACCCTGGAGAAACTAAATGTGAACATCAGGATTGTATGGGAAGTGGAAGAGTTTCTGTATTTTGTGAAAAACAATTTTGCAAATTATGAATATTGGAGTGAATTATTAATAAATGATGAATTAGTTTATATGACGTTAATGATAGTACAAGGTCGAAAGTGACAGCTTTGTTTTACTTCACGTGAATATACATGTTATATGTGTAACAGCTTAAGTAAAGTGTGAATTGGGTGGCGGTAAACAACTCTACCCAGTCTTGAACTACACTGTTTACACTGTAAAGATATACTATTATTTTGAACAGTTTCGGTTTCCTAACCAAACGTTGCATTATCCTACTGGGAAAGCGTTCGTTTTGTTAACAAACCACAACGTTTGTTTCAAATTGCTTTGCTAGACTGGAAACGCTAAAGCAGTAATTTTAACAACTAACAATTATTGAGCTATAGCCTAGCTCAAACGCTATTGACATTATCATTAAAAAGTTACTGACTAATCATGCTCATGACACTTAAGTTTAATACTAGTAATTCGCTAATAATAACAATACTACCTTAAAAAATCTGATGTGGACACCACACGACTTCCTTGTACGATTATTAAACTATACATATTTTTTTAATAAATAAATTACAAAATATTAATTTTAACTTCAAAACGGTAAGATATATAACGACCATAATCTAATCCGGTTTTGATTACAACAAAGAAATATTTGATTACAACAATGAATATGACTAATTTCACAATAAAAATATAATGTTTGTTATTGTACGAATCATAAAATTGCACGTATTTAACGTAATTTGACATGAACATTTTTTTTATGTTTTTACTTCCTTGTACGTAAGTAAAGGAAGTATTGTAATCGCGAAAAATTTCGGTTTTCAGATTTCAGCGGAAATATCCGTTTTGATCATCCCTGAATCCATTTTGACTAATTTCGTCGTGACGTCTGTACGTACGTACGTACGTACGTATCTCGCATAACTCAAAAACGGTAAGCCGTAGAAAGTTGAAATTTTGTATTTAGGACTCCTATAACATCTAGTTGTGCACCTCCCTTTCTGGTTATTATACAATTTCCAGAAGTGGCACTTTACATGAAGCCTATAATAGATTTTAATGAAAAACTGTTTTAAATATAATCCAAAACTTTTCACATTTGGTATACAAGACTTTTATGTCAATCGAAATAACATAATAGATTTTGGTTAAAATAGGCTAACCGGAAGTGGTACATTACTTGAAGTTGTTAACAGTTTTTCTTGAATAAAATCATTTTATTTTGATTTTAGAAATAAATGCTTCAAATAAAAGTTTTAGAGAATTAATTTCTGCGTCTAGCACATCAAGTATTATTAAATTAACCCTTTGTATAAGCGAGATATGTAAATTTAAAAATTATATACTTTTTTGTTTTTGTAATAAAGCTTGCTATGGTAGGACACAAACATAAAAAAAAATTTTCATGTCAAATTACGTTAAATACGTGCAATTTTATGATACGTACAATAACAAATATTATATTTTTATTGTGAAATTAGTCATATTCATTGTTGTAATCAAATATTTCTTTGTTGTAATCAAAACTCTCTTTAAAAAGAACCGGGTTAGATTATGGTCGCTATATATTTTACGTTTTGACGTTAAAATTAATATTTTGTAATTTATTTATTAAAAAAATATGTATAGGTTAATAATCGTACAAGGAAGTCATGTGGTGTCCATATCAGATTTTTTTGTATAGCAAAATAAAATAATAAAAAATAATTTTTAAATTTACATATCTCGCTTATACAAAGGGCTAATTTAATAATACTTAATGTGCTAGACGCAGAAATTAATTATCTAAAACTTTTATTTGAAGCATTTATTTCTAAAATCGAAATAAAATCATTTTATTCAAGAAAAACTGTTAACAACTTCAAGTAATGTACCACTTCCGGTTAGCCTATTTTAACCAAAATCTATTATGTTATTTCAATTGACATAAAAGTCTTGTATACCAAATTTGAAAAGTTTTGGATTATATTTTAAAACAGTTTTTCGTTAAAATCTATTATAGGCTTCATGTAAAGTGCCACTTCTGGAAATTGTGTAATAACCAGAAAGGGAGGTGCACAACTAGATGTTATAGGAGTCCTAAATACAAAATTTCAACTTTCTACGGCTTACCGTTTTTGAGTTATGCGAGATACGTACGTACGTACAGACGTCACGACGAAATTAGTCAAAATGGATTCAGGGATGATCAAAATGGATATTTCCGCTGAAATCTGAAAACCGAAATTTTTCGCGATTACAATACTTCCTTTACTTACGTACAAGGAAGTAAAAATGACTTATTGTAATAAAGAATGTCTTACTAAATTTCATCCGAATTGAATAATGTTCTGTCATAAACAAAATTAATATGTTTTACCAGTTTCAGGACAAAAGTAGGCTGGTAACTAATTAATAACTGTATCTGTACGAGAATATAATTCCTTAGTCACGTGACATGTTTTCTGCCAATCAACATTCAGAATCTCCCTAGCTACGCGTTTATCACAGCGATGATAAAAAACATGGAAATTATCACCGTATTTATAGTCGTTACTAAGGGATTTGTTTTCTTTATTTATGACATTGACAGTTAATTTTGAGTATAAAAATAAATAATAACAATAATTCAAACTCCGAAATATTAAATAAAACTCGTAAGTACCATGTTTTAATACAATATGAATATGTATATCAAAAGTTAGGTTAGATTGCAAAAATTCATTATATTCTCTCATTAAATATAAGCGCGTGATATGATTAATAATCGAAGATATTGCTCGTGAAACCGAAGCAGCACATTTCAACTCGTCCTTCGGACTCGTGAAATCTGCAGCTCGGTTTCACTCAAGAATATCATCGATGATAATCATATCACTTGTTATATTACGTATGATAATATTATAACCATACTGACATGTCAACAACAGTCTACAAAATGACAATGAAATAAAATGAAGGTGTAATGCTTTTCATTAATACATACAGATAACGTTAGTGTATTGTTCTTTATTCTAAAATAATAAACATGAGGAATAAAGCACATAATATGAATATTTGTCATATTGACATATGTCAAAATAATTGTTCTGTTTCTCATAGCATTCTTGAAGCAGCATTAATAAAATAATCTGCTTGTGTGTGTGTGTGTGTGTGTGTGTGTGTGTGTGTGTGTGTGTGTGTGTGTGTGTGTGTGTGTTTGAAAGGACGATTTCTCAAAACTATTAATCTGTTAACTATACGTATTTCTCAATCGAACATTACTGGGAAGAGCTGAAAAATAATTTAAATATTATTTGACAATTTTTGTTCTGGCATATATTAAAGAAGATTAAATTCTCTATCTGATACATTTAATTATTTTATGTATTTTATTGATTTAGAGATAACAGAATGTAATATATAAAATAATCTGTTGTAATAAACCTCACAGCCCAATTTTTTTTTAATGCTGGTTCGTATCAGAAATATGTTTGCCTAATGTTGATTTTTTTAAAATTTTAATAGTTCTAGTACAGAAATAATTTATTCGAATTTTCTCTTCATATTTTAGTACAGGAGTACACAAAGCTCTTAAGCAATGTCCACTTATTTTAGTAAACCAAAACCATCTAATTTTATAAAAGAAACAGATTGGCAATCTGTTAATAATTGTCAAAATTACTTCCTTCTATAACTTCCTTTAAGAAATAAGAAGAGACTAATATTTTTATTTTTTGTTTCATTTTTCTTTTTTCTTGTGTGTGAATACCCGGCAAACTTTGTTACGTTGTTAGACGCTAGATTACGTACGATGAAGTAAACGCTTACACTAAATAAGCTGAAGGATATCGACAAACTGTCGATCTTCTATCTCTTAATTTCCTGTTCATGTTCGTAGTAAACTAGATCTTTACTGTCTATTCTCGGTAGTTTACCAACAGCTTTATTAAATTAAAATACTTGTTTACTGGGAAAATACTAACTATATTGTGTTATATTTCTATATTGGTAATGGAAAATAGTTCTTATTTGAAATTAATGTTTTGTACTTCGATAAATATGTACATGTAATAATGTAATCTACAGATAAATATAAAAAATGCAAAATTATAACGACGATAATTTAAAAGTAGGTAAGTGTTATAAATGAAAGTGGAAATATTTAAAATAACTCGGCAATACTGTAAATTATAATTCATTATTAAAATGATAAAATGACAAAGAAGTATATTCAGGGCGTACAATAAAAAATAAAACGACAGTAAGTATGTAGGTATTATACAGAGTGATCCAGAATGACTAAAATTTCCGTCTCGTTCTGATTTTTTGTTTGTCGCATTGTTATGATAGTGAAATACGATTGACAGATTGAATTGGCATACATTATCTCCACTAATTTCCATCATTTCTGGCAGTACGAAAACATTGCCAATAACATTCTGTTATTGGGCTTGTCCTGTTGAATGGCCGAAAATAAAATTAAAAAAAAAAAAAATTGATTCTATTTTTTTCCGTGAAAGATAATTTTGATCATAATCAGAACTTTTTCAAGTCCGTGATTTTCAATCATTCTGGATCACTCTGTACATATAAGAGTCGCTTTTTTATCAAGAATATCAACTCAGAGTAGCTCATATCTAGCCTAACCGTTTCTTTTAAAATGGGATAAATGATCTTGTACTACCCATTTTCTTCGTCCCTGTCCCCCCGAAGCGCCACCTTTAAACAGGATCAAATAGATTCTGAACTAATCCAGAAAGTAAAAGTCACGTCATTGTGACTGATTACTATGTATTTTGTCTTGTTTGTAAGCATCTGATATTAAAATGACAGAAATAAAATAAATTAGTTAACTTGATTCAGAAACAGAAACGTTATATCATATTTCATTACCTTAAAAAATACAACCATATTTAAACACTCAAATGTAAAATAATTTAATGTGTCAAAAACAAATCACATATAGAACAGATTATAGCCACAAGCAAATGCAATAGATTATGTTATAAATATAATATATGTTTTTCTTTTCTACTTCTTATTGTTTAAAACATATTGTTCTTTTTAGGAGTTCAGTTCAGTACGAGGTAAGATCAATTCTTTTCCCCTAAAAAGAAAGCGGCTAAGGTTGAATTAGATAGTTGGCGGTCTAATGCAGAGAGGGCAACTCTAGACGCACAATTATTTTTTGTGATGTTATGTAAACTGTTATTAATGGCCGCGTTCAGCACCACTCATCACTGGCATTGCTGAGCACCGAAGTTTGCCGAACTCAATGAATGGACAAATGCCATGGGTCCAGCAATTGCATTCGACAAACATCGGCACTCAGCAGAGCTCATCGCTGCCAGCGCTGCCGGGGTGCCGAATGTGCCCATTGACTGCGAAATTTTACGTTAATTCGCGAATTTGTAACTTGATTGGATTTTTTTAATTACCGTGTGCATTGACTTTTTTTAAATATGGAACACTGTGCAATCATCAAATACCTGCATATAAAGGCTTAACACCAAAGTAAATTCATGAAAACGTGGCAAATACTTTGGTAACAACTTGTCCTTCATACAAAATGGGCAGCTAAATTGAAACGTGGGAGGGAATGCATTGAAAAAGACCCTATTGCACAGTAGAAGGCTTGCATCTGTTACCAGTGAAGAATATATCAATTTAATTCACGATATGATCTGGTCATGGTAGATCAACGCTGAAGTTTCGAGAAATGCCAGAGGATGTGGACGTGTATGAACATGTTCAAAACATTCTGGCTAATGAGATAGGAATAATAAAGATTTCTATGAACAAGTCGCCCGGCTTTTAACGGTTGATCAGTTACGTGTTCGTTTTCTTACGTCGGTTGTCCAACTTTCTGCAACAGTATGACGCTAACTCTGATATGCTTATGGAAATATTTGTTACTACCGATGTAATAATGTGATATTAATTTTTGTATACATAAATTATCTTTAATTACTTGAAAACTGTAAATATTTGATATACATAGCGCTGAGGCAGATTTACAAAAGTACAAAATATTTGTGTAGTGGTGCAGTTACGGATGTCAAAACGTTACGAAATCGTAAATGATGTGCCTGTTATAACTCAGCTAATTGTGTTTGTGTGTGCAGTTACAGATTTATTGAAGTCTTTATATTTACGACTTTATAATTTTACATATTAATTCTGTAAATTTACAAAGTTTGACAATTTGACCCCCACGAGCCCATTTCACGGTTAAATACGAGGATTGTCTTTTATAATCCGGTATTGGGCAACCCTAGTGATGCCATCTGGCAACTGACGTCTCTATCGTAAAGTTTGACATTTTTGACGGTATACGTCCTCAAAGCTTTTTGACGTACGAGCGCTATTTGTGGATTAACTCAACAAAAGTCCATCGATGAACCGAATTCGATTTTTGGCGATGAAGCACCTC
Source organism: Harpalus rufipes (assembly GCA_951394225.1). Taxonomy (NCBI): domain Eukaryota; kingdom Metazoa; phylum Arthropoda; class Insecta; order Coleoptera; family Carabidae; genus Harpalus; species Harpalus rufipes. The sequence continues at coordinate 11,620,534 of OX596285.1, forward strand.
CAAGGATCAGTGTTTATCGATGGTTTACCGAATTCAATCGTGACCGTAGTTCGCTCAAGGACGAATTTCGTGACGATCGTCCAAAATCGATTTTTTTCCGAAAAACATTGATGCGGTGCGTGAACTGATACTGCAACATCGTTCTGTGATTTATCGTGAGGTTGAGGTATCCTTGGACATTAGTGGGACCAGCATATATTCAATATTGCATGAACATTTGGCCGTAAAAAATATTTGTTCGCTGTGGATCCCACATAATTTGACAATCGCTCAAAACTCAACCGCCGAAGACGGATCATTCTCTATTACGACAATGAGAGCTCTCGAACAAGTGACTTTTTGAGCGCTCAAAACTCGATTTTTATGAATCATCCGCCGTATAGTCCTGATTTGGCACCCAATGACTTTTTTATTTATCAACAAATTGTGAGGTCAACGTTTTTCGACACCTGAAGGAGATACTTCAATCGGAGTGGACAAATGCTTCGAAAATTGCTTCACAGGCATGCAAAAGTGTATTGATCTTCATGGAGAATATTTTGATAAACAATAAAGCCATTTTCGATGATAAATATTTGTTTTTGTTCTCTAATCCCGAAATTTGAAAGACAACCCTTGTAACAGTATTTCATGAAAATTTTGTATACATTGTGATATCGTTTTATTTAAAGCAGAAGTAACATGCCGGAACACACCCTCTGAATATTTCATTTGAGGTCTTTGTAAGTCTTTTTAAAAATGTACGGGTAAGTTGTCTGCTGAAATGAGATTATAGACTCAGTTTGTTTAGGTAATTACCTTACATTAATATTCCTTTTGTTAAATAACCAACAAGAGCCCTAAACTGTTCCTGTTAACCATTTTATTTATGCTAAGCTCCACTATTACATTATTGTGTTATACGTTCGCTTGTTCGCGGGACAAATTCAAGTATTCATAACTGCTCATTTCCTGAAATATGCATCTCGTATATGTTTATCTTAAATTTCATTTTGGGTTTTACATTTGAAATAAGGCAGCGTGGCATTTATTCATCGTCGTTTTCCATTTCACATTTCAGATCCATTTCAGCAAGAGTTTTCCCTCTATGTCAATAAGCTTTCTAATTACCAATGACGCAAGGGAAGAGTAGATGTGAGGGCTCTCGACGTGTCAAGTACCCGCGTTGATGGCTTTAGTAAATAAATGGCTGGTCAAGGGCAAACCCGGGGAAATATATTTTATCGCGCGTGTATTTAATAACCTTCGGTCTTGTCATTTAATATTTATCGTTTTATTTTTACACAAAACGGCATATATTAAATGAGTATTATACTTAGGTTGAAATAGAATTTATTTACTGAATTGCTTCCATTAAAAATTCAATATGCATGATGTTATTTAAGTAACCGTGTTTCTTCGGGCTGTGATTGTGATTTTGTGAATCCTCATTAGTTTAATCCTGATCCTTGTGAATTATGATTTCAAAATTATATCAAGAATACAACTTGAATAATATAAACAACACCTAGCGTCAAATGTCATATGCAGACCAATGCAAACTAACTTATTTTATGTTATAAGTAATTTTGTATGTTTATTTAAAACAAATCTTTTATGTAACATATTTTCTTTGTTTTCAAATGTATGGTGTAGAAAAATCATATTTCCTTTGATGCAACAAACCCCTTAACTTTGATGACCAATGATGATGACTTACATTATGGACACAGACTGTTAATATTACTAAAACATAACTACATCAAATACACTAAATAGTTGCATTGTAACTCGGCAGGCAGGCGTTTAGCCCGCGCCAGAATCTAAAACGCAGACTACAAGTCTCGTCGACATGAGTGTCTAAGATCGACTTCTTAAAACAGAGCGTTACCTCCTGAGAAGATTATCTCTGAGGGGTTTATGAGTGTATCATATGGCATCCATATCAAAATATCAAGCCTGTACGTAGGCTTGCAATAACTTCTAGACTTTATTGTCAACAAATAACTGTCTAGTCCGTTGACAGTCATTCTAAACAAATTGCGTTGGTAAAATGATAATTATTTCTAAATAGAATTTTGACTAACAAAGATAACAAACTTGAAATATTGATCCTGAAACTATAATTTAGAAGAGTGTATAAAAGTTATTTATTTGTTATTGTTCGCCTTGTCACAGCAGGTATTTTTCCAAAAATCAGTGTTGTTAAACTTTTAGTTTTTCATTGTGATAGTCTCAAATATGTATTATGCCGCGATGACAATGATATAATGACCTTAGATGTCTAACATAATTTTCTCCCATAATTAGTTATTAGGATGGGGAATAAAGAAAACAATTGTTACATCTGAACGAACGTTATTTTTAACAGAAGAAACAATATAAACTAAACATCGTGTTTTTATGCTTATTACAAGTTTTATAAATAACTACAGTGTGAAATAAATCGAGTGAAATAATAATTACTTGTATCTACTCCTTGGAAGAAGCTGTTGACACTTAGTGAAACATTGTAGAATAAATAAATAAACACTTAGTTTGTTTCTCCATGTTCGGATACTGCCCCTACTACTTGAAATTTGTTAATTTATAATGTAATTGTGGTAAATTTTCAGCTAAGGATTTCTGGGCAAAATTCTGAATAATTGAAATTTCACTGTACCATTATTTTCCGGACTACAGCCGTAATTCGCGGATGTTGTTTCATTATTTATTTATACTACAGATGGTTTTATCGTTTCACCTTGTCATTTAATATGGCATGAGTAATGTTGTATACGAAATAGAGGAATGAAACATGTACCCTATGAATACGTACATCAAATAGATCTAAAATAGATAGAAAATAGAAAGTTGTGATACTCACGTCATTAATTTCAGCACTAACAATAAACAAACATATGTATATCTGTCTTTGTCACACACATTCTTGTTCTGTCGTTGTTGATGAAACGTCTGTGTTATAAGTTCATCTCTTTCTAACTACTTGGGAAAAAAGAGAAAGAAGTATTGAAGGTTATAACGCCAAGATCGTAGCTGTCAGATGTCATCAACTATTATTACAAATATAGATTATGTTTTATAAAAGTTTATTTTGCTGATTTTCATTAAACTCATCTTTTTCAACAGTATACAAATTTTAAAAAATTGTGATATTTACGGAATGGAAAATCTTTGGTGTTTGTAGAAGACTCAATTAACAAGACATTTTGTTCAGTGTTTTATTAAAATAAACGATACTTTTATCATGCAAAAAAATATATTTTTGCACATACGGGTGTAAAAGTCGGACAAATAGCATTGTTTTAAGGGCGAAATGACTACTTTTTCGCCCTCGGGGGTAAAAGAGTGTCATTTCGCCCTAGAACTTTTCGTGCCCAGTTAAAATAATTACATCTATCATTAATTATTTTTTATTAATATTTAAAGTAATGTTATAGTTTATACAATTTTCCATTTTGATTCCTTCAGTAGAAAGCATATTTGTTGTATTACTGGCACTGGTACTTGGTTTAGAGACGCCACCAACCAAAATTTTCTTGGTGATTTCAATTCTGTTAGTTTCCGAATCATCAAAATAGAATTCCGCGACCTTGGAAGACTTCCAGCCTCCTAATCGCTTGAGAGAAAGAGTATCTCCACCTTTATCAGCAAGTATTGTAGCACTCGTCCGTCTAAAGTAATGACCGCTGTATACGATTGCGCCTCCGGAAGCTTTAAAAATGTGGCTATTTTTGAAGGAAAGGAACCAAATTATTTTTTTCCTACTGGTTGTGTCGAACACTTTCCTTTCCTATAAGACAGGAAGAAGCGCTTTTGTGTACAATGATTCGGGCGTAAAATTGCATATTTTCTAAATATTTCTACAAAATTTAGGAAAATCTCTTCATCATTTAATACAGTAAATTTTCTTTCAACATTAGTTTTAGCGAGTTTTAGATTCTCTTACTCTTATAATTAAAGCAGATCCTACATCACTTAATCATCAGTTAATAGCACACATAATTCCTCTCTCCGACATGCTCCTGCTATACCTAGTATTAATGTTACCTATTAAAATGAAAATGATTAGTAGATTTATTTTATTAGAAAACAATTTTTGCCTTCATCATTAGGTACTCTTGGCTTTAAACCATCAGAAGTTCTTTTTAAAAAGGCAATAAGTTTCGAAAATGTATTAATTTTAATATTCTTATTAATAGCGAGACTTGTTATTATCACTGAATAATGAGACCACAGAGTAGAAGGTTTGCAAGAACTTGATTTTTCACTAAAATAAGCCAAAAGTACCTTTTCTGAGAAATCTCGAACTTGGTTTATTTCGCACCATTTCATAAATTCACTATAAGCCTTTTCATACAAAAGCCGTAATTTCTGTGGCAGCAAATTTCGTGATGCATTCTCTGCCGCTAGATTAATTGTATTTGGGAGTTAATTTTCTTTTCCGTCGACCGTTTATTAATAGGCTATCTTAATGTATAGAAAATCATTCATTAATGACCCCTATTAATGCATGATTTTTTATTAATAAACGATTTATTGGGTGTGTTCACCACATGGAACACAGCATATATTGCTAACGCTAAGTTGTAGCAAAAAGGTAGACAGAATTAAAAATCATGCTTTTGACACTTACTAGCTAGGTATATATTCACGTAGCATACCTTTAAAATGAATTTGAAAGAATAAAATTCCTCAAATAACATAAAATACTGCTTGTGTCATCTAGGATTAAGTTAACTGAACGCACCCACTGAAAACAATTGATGACAAAACTTATTGATTTTCTGACGTAAAATTTGACGTTCGGTCAACCATTACTAACCTAAAAAAATTTTTCATGGAGTAAAATTAGATTTTCCATTTAAGTAAGATACGGTCAACGAAAAAATATTGTAACTAACACGTGTGTTAATTGGCGATTAATGATCTCAACAATTAACACGTGAGCGTAGCGAACGCGTTAAAATGTCTCGATCATTAATCACCCTCATTAACACACTTGATAGTTAAATAACTATTACTATTTTCACCCATGTTTATAATAATTTTTTGACGTGGCACCGCTTTTTTGCTACTTTGTTTACTACTTGCTTGTTTTCATTGTTATCCATGACAACGTACATATGTCAAATAGACTACTATGATCTGAATTTGATTTGAACATCGTTTTACTTTGATCACGGTGATGAAGTAACATTACTCCGGATGTGCAAATTTTTTTGTATGTATTACGGATTACGGGCGAAATATATTTTGGCCCTAGGTGCATTGTAACCTTCCGCTGCGCGTCGGGCTTCAATCTTGCACCGCGGGCCAAAATCATTTCGCCCTTAATACAAAATAGCTATTTTTTAATACATTATGTACATATAATATTTAAATCATAAAGTATGAGAATCGGAGTCGGATTCATTCATTTGCATAGTCTTTGGTCTGTGTTTCCTGGGAGTAGTTATTTTCGAATCACTGGCATCTGCAACCTTCTTTCTCCGAATTATTCTCTACAGTGTGCTACCTCTATCTTTAAAGCAACAGCTGATCACTGAATACAAGAAATAAAGATTTTAAATTTGAATTTGATTAACATTTAGAGAGTGTTGTGAAATAAACCTTTTAAGACAACCAAACTAAGGTTTTATTCAACATAAAATATAAGTACATAATGACGTGATAAATTCAATATGAACAGTAAACAAATTAAACAAAATGAATGGACTTCTAGACTAGATAAATTAATAGATCATTTACATGTAGACGTCGCTGCGATCGGAGTTAGGTATAACAACATAACCTCGCTTTTAGCAGAGAGTTTTTGTTGTCATTATATTTAAAATTATTTTAAAATTGTGGAAGCTAAAGCAACATGCCTTACAATTGTTGTGTTCCTCAATGTTCGTCGCTATCGAACAAAGATAAAAACCTTATGTTCCATAAGTTTCCGGCGGACAAAACATTAATAAAGAAGTGGCTGATAGCCATCAAGTCTGGCAAAGTCCCGTCTAAGTCAACAAAAATATGTTCTAAACATTTTGTTGAAAGTGACTACACTGTTACTTCTATGGGTAAGTTTAAATAGTTTCTCAGTTTAATATTTCCATATAAATTAATAATTTGGTGATTTCAGGAAAATGGAAAATATTAAATTATAAAAGGGCAGTCCCTACTCAATGGTTACCAATAAGAAAATTTGATAAAAAACCATCTCTGAATGCCCGTAGTAACAGGTTAAGAAAAAGAACAGCTGTATTTAAAGAACCTAATAAAGATGAATTAGAAATTATTGATTCCATCAGCCATTATGAAGAGCATGAAAATAATCCAGGAACTAATGAAGATATATGTGAAAAAAATACACATGCACATATGTCTACACAAACAATTTTATCATGTAAAAGATCCCAGCTAGTTTCTTATAGTTTTTTAAATGAAATTCAATTAAAAAGAATGACAGGATGTGATTCAAAATTATTTAATTTTTTAACGCATCACCTAGGTTCATCGTATGGGAAATATCACAACATACTGCTCTAATTTAACACAAATTATTACAAAAATATACTTGTGTACATTTAACAAACAATTTTAAAGACAAAATTCGTCCTTTATCTTTTCCCTTCTTAGCATTTCTTTCATCAAACCATCTGTTAATAGCCCAGTTATTCAAAAATTTGTTCCCACTAAAATTTTTAAGAGGTTGAAATAAATTTTGCTCTGGGAAATATTCCACTGATGGTACTGGGACAATTTTCGGAGCATAAAGTATTTTACTTAATTTTCTTTGTTTCCAAATAGATAAACTGCAATAAAATAAACATATAAAGAAAAACCATTTGAGGTTATGATATTAATAACGAATATTTCTATGAAAATAATTTACTTACCGCCGTTTTAAAACCTTTTTTGAACCAGTTGTTTTCACTCCTAACAATTTTAATTCCGTTTTTAAAGATTGAATATCCATTTTAAAAACTATACGTGTTAATAAATATCACTTCGTATAAGCTATATGCACTGATGAATGACTTATACCTAACTTCGACTGTGCGCACGTAGTGGCAAAATACGGAACTAAAGTAGTGTAAATGATCTATTACAAAACAAAGTCAACTATATAAATATATTACAGAGAGTAAATTGTACCTCTTTCTAGTGAAATTAATGGACCATTATGGTTCCTTCCTCGTTAACTTATTCCTACAAATTAAATAATAATAATTGTTGAGATAGATTAGTTAATATATATCCAGACATTTTGTGTCAAATTTACAACTACAACTTCACAACGCTTAAATATAACATAACCAAACTTTTCTAAACATTGAGCCCATATCAGTGCTATCAGGCATTCTAAAACAATTGTCCTCATTCTAAAATAAGATATTCAATGCCGGTAAGAATAAATTTAAAAATAATTTATAATGATATTAAGATAATACAGTTTAACTATTTGATTGATTTCAAATGAAAATAACTTTAATGTGAGACTTATATTAACTTTGTTCATCGTGACTGATTGAGAATCGCAGAAATTTTATGTCGTCACAAGTGCGTCACTAGAAATATGCACCCATCCATAAAATTTGATCCAGACACTTTTTATTGATGACGTAAGGATCACCACATTTGAAAAAGAGTGTACTACAGTATTACCATGAGTTTTTTTTCTTAAATCTTCTGTATTTAGAATTATAGAAATTCATTCATCTGCATTTTTATGTAGGTACTATTTCCTTAATACATAAAGTGGATGAATGCCTGCATAAATAAATAAATAAGTACATTCATCTTCTGTAATCCGTATATCATCCTACAAACAAGTAATATAATATTTTTCTAAATTTTTAATACACATCTCAAAATGCCATTATTACCGGTTTATCAAGTTTATTACCGTCATAACTTCATAAGTTAATAGAATCTTTCAGACCTTAAATGAAAATATGATCCTGCAAGCTGCAGTCTTTACAGTTTATACCAATAACTCTTGGAAAAAAAATATTATTAAAGTATTTTAAATTGTTACCTACTAAGTTTGTTGGTATAGTTTGGTTCACGAAAGATGACAATTCAAGGTCATTTATTAACCGTACGGTATAATATTACTAGAAGATAACTTCACTGCATTTCGTATACATAGACGTGCAACATGAAATATTTATGGATACATTTTAACTGAAAAAAATAAGTGTAATTTATATGAAAATTATGTTTCTTTTTCAATAACGCCTTTCTCAAAGATTTATGCTCTTCACCTATGTATTTGCAAAACCCAAAAACATAGACTTGGCAAAAAACATGGAATAATAATTTGATTTAAATGTCAATGTCACTGGGTAGCTATTAGGACAGAGGGCAGTGCAGTAGATAATTAGATATCTGTAACTCTACGACATACGTCATTATTATTTCTAATGTGTTGGAAAGTAATGTCACCATTTACGTGTATCTATCACACAACATAAACTGTATAGACATACGTCAAATAATCTTTCTCTTGGTAATAGCTTATATTATTATTTTAAGGTTAAGGGGTAATTGTTTTAGTTTTATTCAAAGTATATTTGTCTAGTTGAGTCGTTTTAGCATGCTTACTTGCTTCTAAACTTATTTTCTACTTATAATATAATATATTAAAATTCATTCACCTTCTGTAAGAAAGGTATTGTTTTGGTCAAAAAAATGGAAGATGAGTTTTTAATGAATAAGCATGTTTTAGAATCCCTAGAATACGATTCTACTGTTTTTACAATGGAATATGTGACCATATTCGAATTTCAATATAAAACTCATAAAATATAAAAACTAAACTATAGCTTCTTATTATAATAATAAAACTAAATATTAGTTTGTATTAATAATGTTATTAGCAATTTCATGTTTTGGAGAAGGGATATATAACGTGATTATGGTAGAATCGTGGAAGAAGACATATAGACTATTGAATTCTTAGGCCATGAGTCAAATAATGTTGAGATTCAATTTAATCAAACTCTGTTTATTGATTAATACTTGATTTAGTACATTTAGTCAATATTTATGTAAAAACAAAATGTAACGGTTCTGACTTGTAAAACTGTAACTGAGAGTGAAGTTAGCTTCAACATAAAAGGGTGTGAATTTAAAAATCCCTAAAGCCAGTAATTTTGCTTTTACATGTAACATTACTGAATTTAAACTATAACATAGACTGGGAGGGAAAGAGATAGTTATAGATCAGCCGATCATCGTCACGATTATGTTGTGGTAGGTGTGGCATGACGACAGCTGCCTATAACTATCTCTTTCCCTCCCACTCTATTCGTCTTCTTCCACGATTCTACCATACTCACGCCACGTATCCCTTCCCCAAATTTTTAATAATTATTTTCTCGTAAAGTAGGAATAAGTAATCGATTTAAAAAGATACGGGTATTTTATTTTTTTGTCTAGTATCATATTATGTAAAAATAAAAATTTGGTCACATACCCTATTATTATGTCTGTATATATTGTGTTCTGGGATTAATTTTTCGACTCTGATAACTCCAATACTACATTTCTAAAAAATTCCAATCTTTTTGTATTTCTCGTGTTTACATCCATATGAAGAGTTGATTAGATTTTGATTATAATTGATCAACCGGAATTGTCAGTGTCAAGTAAAATTTACATAAATTTTACTGGAAATATATAATCTTTTACAAAAAAACTTGCTGCACAGAATTTATGTAAAATATAGACGGCCTGTTATATTGTTGTAGTTCGAAGTATGTTGTACGGAATAATTTGGCGCTTAAATACGAGTAGCTTCTCATTACCTTGCCGACCGTTGAAAATGTTTCAAAAATGACATAATGACATTTCATGTAAATTAAATTGATTGATTGAATTGAAACCGTGTTGAAGCTATAATCAAACAAAAATAAATATATTGATTTATGAAAAAATGGAAACTGCAAGGTTTAATTTATTGTTTTGCTTATATTTTAAAGAGAGTAAGTTAAATTTAGTCTCTTAATGTATTACTTCGAATACTAATGGAAATTTGTAACTTTTTAAAGGTTTTAATGAATAACCATCAGGTAATAAAGAGGGGAATGGCACATGGATGTGTAGGAAAATATTTAAAAATCTGCTGCGAACCAAAAAGAATCAGTCACGGTATCTAATCAACCAAGATTAGAAAATAATATTTGCTTGAAATATATACAAATGCCAAATTCATGATTAACTGAGAATAAACTTTAAACTACCACATAATCAAACCAAAGAATAATTTTACAAGCTGCTAAAAGAACCTCGAACAATTTTAAGATATCAATACAATTATATTTAAAAACATAATAAAATAAATATTTATTTACAGTTAAATCAGTGGTTATTATTTCAAATTTTGTATGTCCATAAAATATTTATAATTATAAATTTCCATAAGCTACTAAATCCACCTTTTGTATTTTAGTTAGAAGTACGTTCATAGGGGCAGCGCAAACACGATAACGCTAAGGTACCTATATACTCAGGGTATGGCCATGACGTGGCTCACGTTTCGTCCGCCATTAGAGGGCCACTGTCATATTCGTTGTTGTTGCGCAAATTATTATGTATTTTCGTGGCTACTTGTTTTATTTTAATGCAAAACACATTTAAATATACTTCTAATATTTATTTAAAGTGTAAGTAATACTTTTATTTTTTTTATTTGTATATTTTTTTGAGATACTGACTACGATGACTGGCAATATTGAAAACACATAAAAATTACCAATATTAAGCACAAACATTTAAATTTTTAAAAGGTAAGTTTAGAATATGTACTTATTATGTAAATAATAACTACAGTTATTAAATTAGATTTGATAATAAGAACTTATATCCTATGCCTTACATAACCTCTAAATCTATATCATAATAATAATTGTGTATCTCTTAAATAAATTCGTTTTTATTACCTTTATAGATTCATAGTGTGATTATTTAATATTCCTGTATAATATAAAATCACATTTGTTATAAATAAATAGGGAAATGAATTATCAGTATGTTTGACATTGGCTCGCTTATGGCGGCGATCTTGCCCCATGGCCATACCCTGTATATAAAGGTATTCTAGATAACGCTAATAACGCGATATTATACACGACTTTCACATCTTTCAGTGTTGTGTGATATGTGTGTTGGACGCATCAGATTTTTGTTTATTACCTTGGAAAATAATGACATCTGTCAATCATGCGTTGATAGAGATATATGTCATTTGGGGTAAAATTTAGGGATTTCATATAAATTATCGGAAAATGTTTGAAGAGGCGAATGGCGAGAGAACAACTCACAGACGTGACTACACCGTCCCGAAGTTATCCGAAAAACAACGGTACACAGCACTGTCACGGGCCCCCAAGTCACCTGAGAAGGTTTACCGGCACAAAACATACCGCCCTTTGGATCTGAACACTATGCGGCCTTGGATGGATCCCCACAAGAAAGTGCCCTTCAACTTGTTATGGGAATCGTCTCCCATCGTCAGAACCAGCCCATATTTTACCTTCACCCGAATAGAACGTCCAGAAGACAGTGAGAAAGAAGCGGTAATGAAAACTCGACCCCGTGTCATTATGACGCCGGCAGTCAACATGGACGATATCAGCGACCCTACAGTGCGCGACCTGCTTGTACGCCAAATATACACCACCACAGTTCAGAGCGCAGCCGACTTCCTCAACCTCAAGGTTACCGACAGGCAAATACCAAACACTACATTCGAAAAAAAAGTTAACCCACTTCGAGGAAAATATCATTTGGATCAGCATGTACCAAAGCATATCAGAATTACAGATTTAGAAACTGGCTCCGGAATAGGAAAAATGTGGGAGAGAGATCAGTATACCAGTTTGGTAGACCCCGCACGATACTTCTGGCAACACTTTGACTTCTCTGTGAAAGCCCCCAGCGGACGTGATCCGTTTGAGAGTGTCGTGAGCGAAGCCGAGAAGAAGAAAATCCGAGAGTTGGTGGAGAAGAATGAACTGCGCCAAGCGTACGATAAAGTCAAGCCGCGGTATGCCGGTCACATACCCAAAAACTTTGGTGGCCAGTTGAGGACACTTGACGCTGATCTGGCCAGAGATTGAGATATATTTGCTCCTTATGTAATTACTTATATCATTTCACTACATTACTACAAATCAGGGATAAATGAAAAATAATAATAGTAATTTATCACTTTTCAATTGTTAATTTTTTGTGCAATGTTAAAATTTAAAATGAGAGAAATAGGACGCGAGTAGTCATGTAAACCAGGCTTTGTAGATTGCATAACATGGAATAGAATAGCACAAGGAATATAAATATAAGCCAGTGTACATGCACGGAAACATTTATACTTGCACAGAATGGAATAGAATAGCACAGAATAGTGTAAGAAATAACCAAATTTCTTATTCTATTCCATTCCTGTTCCTGTTCTTCCATTTGGCTCATTCCGATGCTATTTTTCTGATTTCGGTGTAATTTTTACCTTCCGTCACCTTTGGGGAAGGTACTGTCTTTGGTCCAAAATTTCGATAGTGAGCTTCTAATGAATAAGCACGTTTTGAGGTCCCTAGAATACGAATTCGCTATTATTACGATGATGTCTGTATATGTGCGTGTATGTGTATGCGTGTGTGCGTCTGTGTGTGAGTGTGTGTATGTGACGATCGTTTCGTATCGCATAACTCCAATAACACGATTTCAAAAATTATAATTTTCTCGTATTCTTCACGTTTAAATCCATATTGGAGTTTCACGGCTTGACTTGATATTCAAGTTACTTGACTTGACTTGAAATCAAGCCATGCTCAAGTCAAGTAATAGTAGCCGAAAGTCAAGTCAAGTCAAGTAGTTAAAATGTCAAGTACTTGAAAAGTCAAGTAGTTATTTTTCAATTACTTGAAAAAATCAAGTAGTTATTTTAATTACCAGAAAAATCAAGAAGTTCTTCAAGACTACATTTCATTTTCATATACTTCATAAAAATAAAATTTTAACCGGGCCGCCCTCTAAAGTGATTCCAAATAAATAAAAAAAAATTATACTGGCAATGATTCCGCTTAATTTTAATATTTGACCGTGCCTAAATGCACTTGATTTTTACCCATTTAAATAACAATTGGTTTTGGCACATTTTGGAAGTTTATTTTTCTCCGAGATATTAAGAGGTTTCAAAAATCCATTCATTATTGGAATATATACTAGAATGACCCGAGAATATGTGGACAAAATTTGAAATCCCAATTATTATTCTTAATTCGAATGGAGTATAGCTTTTTGGGCTTTTGTGTGATAGTTTAACCATCTACAGTTATCTTAATAATAATGATTAGGACTTCAAATTTTGTCGACATATTCTCGGGTCATTCTAGTATATATTTCAATATTGATTGAATTTTTTAAACCTCTGCAGCAATTTTAACTTGCAGTAGTGAATCAGCACAGCATATTGCGCGCCACGCCATATCACACACAGCTAGATTACGATTCTACTGATTCGTGCGTTTTCGTACATAATCGGTTCGTTATCAAGTAGCTTGAATTTGCTTGAAATTGCTTGATCAAGTCCAAGTAGTAACGATAGAAAATCAAGTCAAGTCAAGTAATGAATTTTTGAAAAGCTTGATTTTCAAGTCAAGTCAAGTAATTTACAAAAATGTCAAGCTACTTGACTTGATGAAACCCTAATCCATATGCAGACATGTCATCTTCTAGTCCAGATTTAGCTTGTACCGCAACCTTTACTTTTACTTCGTATAAATTCAGTGCATATAGCAAAACCTACCTTGGAAAACATATAGGACAAATACTCACAGGAAAATCTGCTTGACTTAGGGATACAATGCCTAATAGAATTAAAGCTGGTATTACTATAGTCAAAATGATTAGGCAGAGGACTCACGTCATCAACCTGAAAAAAAACCATATAAAATGAAATATAACTTGTAGAAATTATTGGGTGTTATTTATTTTTAAAAGAAAAAAAAAGTACTAGTATTAAGTAATGTATATATTAATGATATTTACAATTATTTCTAAGTCAATCATTCCTTTTATGGAATAAAAAATTATTTGATATAATTGTTTTCGTACCATACGTTGGCAATACTGAGAATGATCATGTGCCAAATAATTTTATATTCCGTAAAAGGAATAAGGATTGACTTAGAAATAATTGTAAATTCATTAATATACACGTTTCTTTAATACTAGTATATTTTTCTTCTTTTTTTAAAAAATAAATAATAACTAATAATTTCTACAAGTTATATTTCTTTTTATAAGGTTTTTTTCAGGTTGCTGACGTGAGTCTTCTGCTTAATCATTTTCACCATAATAAAGACAATGTAACCCAATATTATATGGCTGAATACTTAAGTAACATATTAAGTTTTTTTAAGCTTATATCTATTTTTTAAATTTCTAGAAATTTCTCATCATTTGCGTAGATTTTATAATTTGTTGGTTGAAAATGTTAACCGGCCGAACTAATATGAGTTTGGGCTCGTAGTATGTTTGTGTTATAATTTTACTGGAAATATAAAATCTTTTGCAAGAAACGTTCTGTATGGAATTTGTACAAAATACATAGAACTGACGGAAGGTAAAGTGCTGGTCACATCAGATTTTTTTTCATGCAACCGGGTTACATATGGTCATAGATTAAGGAAAATATATAGTAGAAGATTGGATATCTCCCCTATAAACCGTCATAACAAGTTTTAGTGTCGTCTATGAAAAGGTCAGAGAACTAAATTTGACAGCCGAGACAGTGGCGGGAAATATGAATTCATTTTGAATTATTCGAAACTTTAAATTTTATTTCTTGAAAATATAATTAATAAAAAATCTATCGAAAATAGATAATTTATTAAAGACATTGTCAAGAAATGTGAAATATATGTTGAACTATAAAAAAATAATTACAATACTTACTATGTTAATGTCTTTATTTAAAAATATATACATTTCATTATTTAAATCAAATAATAAATAAATAACTACAAATCTCAAACTGCACGGCGACAACTATTAAAATTTAAGCACATACTACTCAAGGAATCAAAAATTTGAATTATTATTATTAGAAGAGGTAATTTTATTTCAAAAAAGGGATGTTACTTTAAATGTAATATTTTGCTGCTCTTTTACGGTGTAAATACCTATGAGCACCACCATGATGTAAATTCTCCTGGTCCACTTATATAAACCATTACTTCTATTGGGCACTGTCAAGAATGTGTCTTCAATATGCAGGAGTTACAAATATTTCACGTGATTTTTTTCTGAAATATTATTAATTTGTTGTTGTATTTTATATCACCCCCGTATAATAATGCTAGTATGACAAATAAATAATTCGGTCTCGTGGTGTTTCCAGGCAACACGTTTCGTATAACCGAGAATTTTCAATCGTCTTGTTGTATAATATATGATTATTCAATTCAATAGTCAAATTGTCAAAATTGATCTTGAAATGTAATTTTAAGGAAAAAAAATAATAAAGAAGGATACGGTATATTGCCATTCGCCGTATTCTAATTTATTTCCACTTCTAAAATAAGATTCAAGAAGAAAAGCTTTGATTTTTTTTGATAACATTTTTGACAATATCTCGTGCAGGGCTCGGACAACTAGATTAAAATTAAGAAACCCATGTTAGTTCGGGAAAAACATCGCTAGTTAGCGCAGCAATCGCAAAATTACTACGTTGCGCATAGTAGACGGCGGGGCATATTGTTTCTCATTTCTTTGAAAATAATTATTTCTTTATCTGTCAAAAAGGCTAGAGTCATTATGAGGTATTTTATTATATACTACAATACATACTGTCCGGTCTGTATATGGATAAGCGGTGATCTCGTGTCAAATTGACATTTAATTAAATACTTTTAAATTGATATACGTTTCCTTGTTCATAGCCTACTCCGAGTTAGGATTTTTATTGAACACACTGTAATAGGAAACGATAAAAAAAATTGATCATGTGGACTAACAGATGATGCGTTCTGATTAGAATCTCTATGGAGATATTTTCAGTAACAAATGAAATTTTCACTGATAACGGCCATCAATAATTTCGTTACGATCTATTTTGTGATAAAATTGGTACATTACATTCTTTTTCATTTTGTTTGACGTTTTACCAATTTATCCTCGTAAAAATCGAACACTTTATAGGCTGATGCATACTTTGTATTTTTATTTTCATGATCAGTGAAAAAAGTTAATATCATCAAACAAAACATGTACCCACCTGTGGAAGAAAATAATTTTAAAATTGTATTTTTTACCTCCCTCTACCCTTGATAAAGGATCGTGCTAAAAATCGCATATCGAAATTTTGGTAAATATGCACGTCTTATGGTCCCGAGAATCAGATTTTTACATTTTTACGATATCTGTGGGTGTGTGTGTGTGTGTATCAATGTGTGTAGATCCTCTTTACTCTCTAACTAAATATCATTCTAAAAAAATTTAAACCGTGTATTCATGCTCTGTTTTAATATGGAAAGATCCCATTAGATTTTGGTTTGTCAGATAACCGGAAGTGGCACTTTCCCTGAAGCTACACAGTTTTTCTTGGAAAAATCATTTATATTACATATTTTTGAGATTTATGTTTTATAAAAATTAATGATAATTTAATTTTCTACCGATTTGCATTAATTCTTTTTCTATATTTATGAATAAATTTATAAAATAACTTATTTTATAAATTCCGGAACCTATGCTTTAAAGATAAACATATCCCCTTGGTTAAGCCTGCTTCAGAGTTTACATAACGTAACTTGAGAAAACATAGAATATGGCTAAATTTTATTTCCTTACGGATACGTTATGTTAATCGGATATGTTCGGACGCGTTCGTGAGTCGTCGTGCACTACATTCCAAGGTGTGTCAATGCTAGTTTGTGGTTGACATAAATTTCTGTCAAGATGGACGAAGCACTATTAATTTCTCTTGTTGAGAAATATGCTTTAATCTATGATAAATCTAGACCTTTTTTAAAGATTTTTGCTATATTTGAAGAACTGTGCGAAATCATTTCGTTTCATTTTAATAAAATATTTTTTATAAAACCCATTATATTTCCATTGTCGATTTATAAAGCGCGTTTTTTATAACCTTTTATTTTTCTTTATCTTCATGGCTAATAGGGAGCATATTTTTAATGTAATAATAGCAACAATATCGTCTGTATCCATAATAGTTTTCTTGATTTTTAGACCAACAAATAATGTCAACATTAAGCTGAATATATAAGCAAAATATTTAAGATGAAGTTAGCATACATGTATACATATTTGGAACCATGAAACCATCACTGATTGCTTATGTTACGTTATGTTATGTTATGCTATGATATGTTATGTTATGCTATGATATGTTATGTTACGTTATGTAAACTCTGAAGTAGGCTATATACATTTCAGATCTCAAATAGGGTGGTTGCACATTTTTCACTATTATTTTATGTGGGATTATTAAGACAGTAAATTTCTTACAGAATTTGGATGAATGACGTAAAAAACATTCATTACGATATTTTTCTATAAAATAGTACAAGATTTCTTTATTTTTTTACATAATTTAGTATCGCTTCTTTTTACAAAAGTAACAAGAAAAATGTAAATTATTAAAGAATGTAGCAGAATTCGTAATACAACAATAATATAGCCTTTTAGTTTATGTTATGTATGTTTAAATAAAATATGCAGAACATAAACTAAAAGGTTGTATTACGAAATATCAGAAAATATATTTTAACGCATTCAAAAGTGAAACAGTATAGTAGTACTCTGCATCTAATTCTAAAATATGGTATTTCTCACATAAAGATGCGTTTACCTTCGTAGAATTCGATTCTCATAAAATTTCAATATTGAAAAAATATGACTTATGTTGTTTCTCAAATAGGTGATTCAGTTGTATTGTACTTTACTGTACATATATTATTACAAATTGACAGTTGCTAGTGTTACGTACAATTTACAAAGTATGTTCGTGAAATTTACAAGATATAATATAATCTTTTGCAAATAACTTTGTATATGAAATTTATTTAAAATATGAATATAGAATACTCGTAGACGGGATATAATTTGCTCAGTACATCAGATTTTTTTGCAGGGGAAAGAGACAAATCCTCTTCCGCCACTGGGCCTATTGAAATTTTTGTCTTGTTTTATTACGGTCTATATTTTACGGTTGAGCTTTTACTGTTGTTTAATACGATCACTAATGGAAACACGATGGATTCCGATCGGTCGTCAATCCATTAAATGCGTTCGCAAAATGATTCTACTAACAAAGCCACGTCCATATGAGTGTTGGTAATTATTCAACAAATTGTTAAACAATTTCATAATTAATTACATCAGACATGGATTATTAATTACTGTTTAAGGCTCCGTCATGGTTTTCAATTACCACATAATTTTTTTTTTACCAAACATCGCAATTTGAAATATTTTAAGCCCCCTCAACATTTTTACGATGAGTATCTATAGGGTGATGCATCGGAAAACACATCATAGCGATTTTAATGTTAACTTTGAAATGTGAAATATTATATATCCTAATATTAAATTTTAGGTAAACATTTCAATAGTTTTGGCGACAAAAAAATTCTTCATCTAAGGATGATATTTCAATCCAATTCGTAATTTTCCATTATCCCCAAATCATGATCAGTAAAAATCAAAGAAATTTAACTGTTAATATTAATCAAATAAGTGATATGTCCTGTAGAATACTTATTTAAATAACTTCAACATAAATATGGCACTTTTTGAAAGTAAATATATCAATTATTAAGACATTATTGTAAAACAGTACTCCACAGAACTTTGGATGAACGACCAACTATTAAATTAATTAATACATACCTGTTCACTATTCATTGTGTAATGGGGTCCTCCACCATAATAGAAAATTGAGTAAAATGTTAGTTATAGTAGATAGAAAAAATCATGTTTGAGACGAAAAATATTTTAAAATAATTGTTAGTTTTTGAAATATTTGAGATTTTAAGCATCTATACACTCTACGTCACACTATAAACCAGAAAAGTATAACGGTCAAATGTAGGTTTCAAATTTCGAACTCAGATCATAATGCTGATAACATAATTTGGATTCCCTTGTATTTCTTACGGAAGAAATGTTTGCTCAAATTTGAAGGCCGAGAAATCTCATAAAATTATACCTCTTAAGCAAAGAATTGTATGTAGCACCTAGACCGATCCTTTATTTCCAGATTCGTACAATCATATTTATATGGACTGTGCACATAATTATTTAAACAAAAACACAACAATGCAAAATTTAATTAACGTATGTCTCGATTTGATCCTATAATTGCGGTACGCTGCAGTTTCTGTTGCATTTGACCTACTTAAGGACAAGCGAGGGACTATCAACGACGTACGGTATTTTGACCCACCTATGCATTTTAATTTCTAATAATTTTCTTGCTTTATCTTTTCAAAGGTTTTAAACTGTTGCAATCTGTTACTGAATAAATAAACTATCCAGTTTTTAACAAGAGCTGCCTAATTTCTTTTACAAAATAACTTTTTACCTTCCGTTGTAAGGAAGGTATTGTCTTTGGTCAAAAAATTCGAGGGTGAGTTTTTAGTGGATAAGCACGTTTTTGAGTCCCTACAATACGAATTTAGTGTTTTTACGGTGATCTCTCTCTCTCTCTCTCTCTCTCTCTGTGTGTGTGTGTGTGTGTGTGTGTGTAAGTGATGTGTGTGTGACAAAAAAATCTCCTATAACTCCAATACTACAATTCCAAAAATTATAATTCTTTCATATTCCTCTTTCGTACCCTAATTTGAAGATTTTAACAATTTTTCTTGAAAAAACGCTGTTAAATATAATTTTTTGACCTTTTATGTTATTATAAATAAAAGAATATGTTATTCTATTAGATTTAATTTTTTTTTTCATATTCAATGAATTTAGAAATAAAGAATTATAAAGGAATACCTTGCAACCTGATGTTGCTAAAAGCTGCACCATGGAAACAGAATATTAAAATATTACTAATTGACAGATGTCAGTGTCAAATAAAATTTACATAATAAGCTTGTGAAATGATTTTACAGGAAATATAAAAATGTAAAATAATTTAAGATAGCAAAAACAAATCACATAAGGTAATACAACAAATTATAGCCATAAGCCAATTCATCAGATTATTATGTTATAAATATAATGCTATATGTTTTTTTTTCTGCTTCTTATTTTAAGAAACATACTGTTCTTTTTATGAGTTAATTAGTTCATTTCTCCCCTTAAAAGAAAACACCCGTAGAATATTTTGAAAAAAAAATCTGTGTGGAATTTGTACAAAATACATAGAATTGACGGAAGGTATTGTGCTGGCCACATCAGATTTTTGTCAATATATTCAAACTCCCATATAAAACCTATATAGTTTGGTTCACGAAAGATGACTATTCAAGGTCATTTATTGACCGTATGGTATAACGTTCCTTACAGATAACTTCACTGCATTTCGTATACATAGACGTGCAACACGAAATATTTATGGATGCATTTGAACTGAAAAAAAAATAAGTGTTATTTATTTAAAAATTATAATTCTTTTTAAATAATGCATTTCTCAAAGATTTATGCTCTTCGCCAATGTTATTGCAAAACAAAAACGTACACTTGACGTAAACCATGGGGGTAACACTGGGTAAATATTAGGACAGAAGGTAGTGTAGTAGATAATTAGATATCTGTAACTCTACGACATACGTCATAATTATTTATGTTTTAGAAAGTAATGTCACCATTTACGTATATCTGTCACACAACATAATTATATAGACATACGTCAAATAATCTTTCTCTTTCTAACATGAAATTTTGCTAAGCTACTGATGTATAAAGTGTTGTGTGTTCTTTCTTCGAACAAGTGACCTTGAATGGTCATCTTTCGTGAACCAAAGTATACTAGGGAATTAAATTTTTAACATCACTTTTCTGGTCTATTGTTAATTTTCTCGCGCAGCCTACTATAAATATAGATGTGAAAAAGATAACTGAACGTTTTATTAAAAATCAAATACAGTTAAACTAAAAACAATTATGACTTTTTAATACTACGAATTGCTTCAAAATGAAATTAAATTTAAAATAAATAAATATAAATATATCATGACGGCATATTACCTATTACTGGATGTGTCAATTTGCTTGGTACACAGATTTCGGTAAAGATGATGACATATTCGTACCGTGCGCGTGTTAATTTTACTTTCATTTAAAATGATAAAAAAAATTAGAGTGGAGCGTGGAGGACCCCATTAAATGCATACCGCATACGAAATACATGTACTCGGTATTTGTTTTATTTTTCTAACTTCAAAACCGTAGCTCTCGTTGTGAAATCATTTCGTTTAATTTAATTAAAATTCAAAACTCCTACAATAGTCACTTGATTATAATTTAATTACCGCAATGTCATTGAAACACCGCTGAACAACTCTGAAGAATTTAATAAAACAAACACTTGTTTTTTATTTGTAATTTCATATTCTTCAAAAATAAGAATTCATGATGAAAAACATTTGAAATAAGATATATACTCCTTATACTTTACTTGATTTCTAATAATTAAAAAGACATCCAGGATGAAAAATAAACGTTTCTTGAAAGATATTCAAATATTAAACGGATAAATTTAATTATGTAGTTCGAATCATTTCTGGAAATGCAAGTGAGTAATAAAGTTATAATTCAGAACATACACTGACTTAATTAATAATTAAATTCACAGTACGTATAAAATATTTTTCTGTTAATCGCATATTGATGGAGTAATCGTTTATTAATGATACTAATTATGAATGATTTTTTCTGTAAAATAAGATTTTAGTATAAGCAACCATAGATCCACTGGTAAACAGCTCCGATTTTATAAACGTCCAATTAAATTTAATTCCGCAGTAAATTTAATAAAGTGAACAAATTCGAATAAATTTTCAAGTTCTTAGGACATTTTAATCATTGCTTTTAAAAAATCATTCGTTTATTTTATTAAACTTATTATCAACGAAAAATAGTGTAACTAAAGGATGTATAAATCACTCTTATTACGTGGGTCATTATATATATATATATATATATATATATATATATATATATATATATATATATATATATATATATATATATATATATATTGCACACAATTTTTAGTTTATTCATTTGTTTATCTTTAATAATCTACGAGGGTGGAGTGAAAAGTTTCCGGAATGACATGAAAAATATTTAACACGGACTACATTTTATTTTTCTACATAGTCCCCTCTGAGGTTAACACACTTGGTCCAACGTTTTTCTAACTTTTCGATTCCCTCCCAAAAATGGATTTCTTTGAGCATTTACTACTTCGATGGTTTCTTCGTTGGATCGAAATCTCTTTCCAGCGAGGAATGTCAGAGGGAGCCAAATCGGGCTAGTGCAGTAGATGGGGGAAGATTTCAAACCACAGTTCGGTCAATTTTTGATAAGCAATACGACTTGAATGAACTGGCGTATTGTCGTGGTGAAACTTTTTTTTTTCAATCCCGAATGTTTTTCTGAAATTGCTGCTTTCAGCTTGTCTAAAAGTATGGCGTAGTATTGCCCAGTTACAGTTTTTCCTTTATCAAGATAATTAATTATCAGAATGCCTTTGGCGTCCCAAAATACTGACGCCATAACTTTTCGTGCCGATTGAACTGACTTCGCTTTCTTCGGGGTCGGCTCACCATTGTCCAATCCACGCTTTCGACTGAATTTTTGTCTCTGGAGTGTAGTGGTGAATCCAAGTTTCATCCCTAGTTATGAAACGTCTTTTAAAATCGAACGAATTTTTCTTAAACAACTTCAAATTTTCGGCTGAAGTTCGTGCCCGAATGCACTTTTGCTCCGAACTAAACAAATGCGGCACCCACCTGGCGCACATTTTTCTCATGCTCATCATGTAAAATATGAACTACACGTACATAAGAAATCACTATGGTTTCCTCAATCTCACGCACTTTCATTCGGCGATCTTCCAAGACCATATCTTGGACTTTACCCACAATTTACGGTGTGGTAGCCGATTTTGAGCGACCTGAACGTGGCTCGACACAGGTGTGTGTTCGGCCACGCTTAAATTCCGAAACCCAGAAACTCACCGTGGCAAACGAAGGTGAAACATTCCCAAGGACAGCATCCAACAGTGGTGGCTTGTCAGGGTAGGCAGGTGAGGCGGTGCCTCACCAGAAAAGAAATAAAGCTGCATGTAAAGTAGTATGTAAATTAAATTTTAACTTATTCCGTTAATGTTTGTTTTTATAAATATCAAAAGAATAATTTAAGCCAGCACCATAACTAATATGTAATGCAGTTCACGCTATGCTTCTCGAAATGAATAGTATAAATGCCTGTTTCTGATACAAGCAATAATTCCGGTAAGAAATACGTTGCGCTAGACAAAGAGCTGTTTGAGGCATTGCTTCAATTGCTAAATGCAATGAGTGCGTAAAGGATAAAAGATTGTCGCTTTACCTTCCACGCGGCCCTATAGAGGCCGTTACCATACATGAATACAATCAACGCCACGTACTGATAAATTTTGTAAGTAGGTTCTGTCTTGCCTAGCATTTTTATTATAATAGGCTTTGGTTTGCGACTGATACGTATTGCAGTAAATATTTAATTCTTTTATTTTTTTCGTTGTGTTTTTGTAATTTGAATTTTAGTTGAAAACAAAAAACAAATAATGGCTTCGATTTCTTCAACTTTAAAAGAATTGAGTGACAATATAAGGAATTCTGAAGATATTGTTATTTTTTTAATTAACAAAAATTCATTTAATCAACTGTCTTATGAAGATAAACTATTTCTCAAAGAATTTTCTAAAATGTTCTGTGATCTGGCAATTTATTTTTGTACATGAGAGGGGAAAAATATGCATTTGCACATCCCTTGCAAAAATATAACTTTCAATTATAAGGCATTTGACCTTGAAAAAAAAAGATTTCGCCTGCGGCGCATTTTTTTCCTGGATACTTTGCCTCAACAAAGTTTTAGTGCACGAGCCGCCACTGGCATCCAACCTGGACTTGATCTCCGTTGCCGTCTTTCCTTCCAAATAAAAAAATCTTGATCACCGCACGATCTTTGTTTTTATCCATTATCGATTTAACGCTAGGTAGATTAACGTCATACCAGTTAAAGACACACTCTATGAAATTTTGAATCGTTTCACGAACAATATCCACCTTATTAGTTCTTATTATCTGACAAATGTCATCGGCATAAACAAATGTTTCACATAGAAATTTATCACTGTTTTTGTATTGTTTAGAAGATAAGTTAAGTCATTCACAAATTTTATAAATAAGAGAGTACACAATTTTGAGCCCTGTGGTACACCAATATTATTATTAAGTTTACGTTCAGAAAGAAATGTTTTGGTAATATTGTCTTTATTATATCTGATGGAGATAGCCTGGTCGCGATGTTTATGCAGTATACAAACGAGTGACAAATTCCTTACAACGTCATAGATTTAGGGTGCAATCTTTACTCTTACAGAAAATTTATTTGTTGTCCTAAAAAAATATTAGTAAATGTAATATTAATTCTTCTAATCCAAGTAAATATATATTGTAATATAAATATAATGTTTTGTTAAATTTTTATTCTAAAACAGAAAATTCAAGAATGTGGATAATATTTTCTTCTAACTTAGAAAAATATTCGTTAGAAATAAAAAAAATATTCTCAAACAAATCTACATAAACTGAGGTAAAGAAAAACATTCTACTTGAGTAATTTTATTATTTAATAAAATAGTATTAGGAAATTATTTTTAACTATAAATGTGAACCTATTTTTTTCAGTGTGGTCAAAACTATTTAAATCAAAACTATTTAAGAATTTATAATCAAGCTTACAGAAATACTTAATATATGCAGGCGATTGAGTATCAAACAAAAGTCGGCAAACTTACACCATGTCTTTATTTATCGTCGTATTAAATATGATGTGAGTTCTCACTCACTCTAGATGGCGCGCGATACCATCTATGTATGGGTAATTGAAACATGTTGAAGTGAGGATGCTAGATGCTCACCACATTAGTACATACAAAAATAAAAGAACTGCAACACATAAACGCACTTACTCGATTTATGTACTTCGGCGAATTCACCTTAATTCTTTTTAAAAACGTTTTTATGCACCCGCCAATTTCCTCACTCCATGATCTGTATTTTTTTGCAGAAGCTGGTCCCCATTGACGGAAGAAGGCTATGCCGAGAAGCTTCGCTTGCTGCGTGAAGCAGCCTCCGTGCCCATGGAACGGTGGCGCGCCCCAACCGTACTCGCCTGGCTGGAGATCGCGTTGGGCATGCCGCAATATGGTCCTCGATGCGCCGAGAACGTCAAGAGCGGCAAGGTGGGTAGCGTGTGTGTTATGGTGGTTGCCAGTGGGATCATCCTGAGAATTTACTAAAATGTGTCTATTAATTTTCACATGAATAATAAAAATAATAATACAATAACAACTATAAAATTGTATAAACTTTTAAAACTCTTGAATGGACAGTTTTTCACCATATTTAAAAAAATAGTTACTATTATCTACAGACCCCCAGAATCCGTCAGTAACGTCCTATATTAGTACAACAAAAATTGGCTGTTAGAAATTTTGTAGGTAACAGCACTAATATACTCAAATACACAATTCTCGAATGAAATGCGTCGAATTACACACTGAGTAAAACTGTCAATGTTTCGCATTGATCTTTGACGAATCACTAATTATTTTGGCGACGAAATAGATCGACGCTTAAATTGATATTATTTACCGTCACATATAACACATCCAAAGCAGTACAAACTCTCTAAAATGTATTAATATGCAGAAATAAGTACAAAGGAAATACAGAACTGAGAACTGCCATGTGATAACCTCATAATATAATACTTACAGCTTTTACAGACGAGAATGGAATAATTAGGGGAACATTTATACAAGTATACAGAAGCATTCAGAATAATTTCTTTACGTCGTTTCGATAATTTTTTACCGCTCAATTTGTGATAGTTACACGTAAACATACAAATTATTCATATAGCTCAAGTTACGACCGGAAACAAACACTGCGTAAAAATAAACAATCAAGAAAAACATACAGTAATTTTTTTAAAGATGTCCGATCAAGGTCATCTACGAATTATATAAATTAAGATTTTAGCTCCGCCCAATCTAAAAAATTCAGTAGTGTTCATTTACTTATTTCTTATGAGGGTACATAAGATACTACTGTCATTTTATTATTATAAAAATGTATGTTACAGTAAAAGCATTAAAAATTCAAAACTAAGTCAACTGGTATAAGTTTATTAGCAAATGTAGCACCAAATAATATGTGAAAAATGAGATTCTGACACAGTATCAGTGTCAGTGACACTGACAGAAAATAACGTTATTCCTACGGCTATGAATCAAGATAATATATCTGAATTAATAAATAAACTTACGTTACAGGGAAAGTATTGTTAACAACGAGCAACGTTTTAAAATGGAATGTCCTAACTTAGTCGAAACAATATGAATTTTTGAAAGACAAGCGTGTTATATGTTATATCCATCCTTATCGCACACGCTAATTATAGCCCATGCAAAAGAAAGAGATAAATGTATGCCAATTTGTTAATTCGTTCATGATACAGATGACCTTGATCGGACATCTTTAATAAAAATTACTGTATGTGTTTTTTGTATTCATACTCTGCAACACGTGATCACATTGGAATGCCATTCAAAGAAAAAATTGACTATATTCATATTTTATGCTTTGGAAAGTTTTATGAACAGCAGAGCTACTATAGGTATACTCATATTTCTTTCTACTTAATTTGGGTTTTATTATGTTTAGAAAAATTTCAAACTAAATATGTCCAATTGATCATGTTCTGTATTGTATCATGTTAAATAAAATGTATCTAAATTTGAATTTGAATTATATATTATTTTTTGTAATGTAAAGTAATAAAAAAATATTGGATGAATTCATTAAAAATTCTCAAAGTATCGAGTAATGTAAATTAATTTAGAAATTATCATTTAAAAAAAATGATTTATTTATTTTTCTTTAGTATGTAATTTCCTTAAAGATCTACTATACTACTTCATTTTACGTAAGAAAATAGGAGATGGCGCTTGAAAAGCTTTGTCAATAATAAATATTTTTATCTATAAAATGTGCAAGACCTGAATATTAAACATTACAACAAAACATGGTCAAACCATTCTGTTGATTTTATTTGATAACTAACAACTGAGAGGTGATATTTTTCTTCGTTTTTGTAAACTAGGTTTGCGTTCTGACCAATCGAAGGGCAAAATTTATATCTTCTTCCGTGAAATGAAGTATACAACTTTAATAAAGAAAATAATCGATATGTGAAACATCCTATATAAAAAAAATATAAATTAAACCTCACTGATTGTTCATTTAAAATAATATTGGTTTGTAATAATATAATCAAAAGTTTCATAATATTATATTTTCTCAATTACTACCTAAAAATACGTGTTAGGTAAAATTATTTGCTGTGTGCAAAAGATCCCAAATTTTCATAAATTTAAAACCAATTATCTAAAATTATACGCGAACACGTTACAAGATACTGCCACGTGTCATCCGGTTTGTCAATAAACACATTAGTAGGTACATAAAACATGGGCTTTGTGACTATATGCCTGGTGACCCGGGTTCGACTCCGATCGACGCCAAAATTATTTCGAATTTTAAAAGGAAAATGACCCCTGTGGACCACGTCACGTCAGCAATAAGTAACCATGAGGTGACGCTTGTTAAACTCCCGTACGGTACGAATGTCTTCATTATTACCGATATCTGCGTACAAAGCAGATTGGCATACTCAGCAGTGGGCAATATCCCGTGATGATTATTTATTTATAAAACTAGTTGTCAATGAACAGAACAAGTAGAAGATGAAGAAAATATTTTTTGTTTTATTTATTTACAGATGGTATTTTTTTCTTATTCTTAATAAAGTTCCATTGTTCCTAAAGTTAGAGCGCAAGTTGTTTGTAGATCATTAATCAAAACAAAACTTTCAAAATTATTATAAAATAAAAATAATGTTCCAAGATATAAGTATGAGTATACGTAGCATTGCAAGCAATCAGTAAATAATACGTTTCTTAAAAAACTTTGAAATTACTCATACTCATTACATTTAGTGGCATATTTGTGTACACAGGTCATTATTGATCAATCATCAAAATAAAAACTTATACATTATCATTTTCTTTACTTCTTCGTAACATCAAAAATACTTATTTAGCAGAAATAAAATTGTAGTAATTTGTTTTTTGGGGATATTATATATAATATAGTCTAATTTAGCTTCATATAAACATGTAAATAAATAAAAATAAAAACAATTTTTTTTTTCATTATCATGCAAGAAAGTAGGTTAATATACAGGCTGTTCGTTTTTAAGTGGCTACCATTGTGATCTCGAAAACTATAACAGATACGAAGTTGGTTAAATAATATCTATTTAACATGGGCATTTCAATGATAAACTGAAAAAAAATCAACCAGTGGTTTTTAAAATATGGATACTAACTTTATTTTAAATAGAAACATATACTTTTTATTTGCTCATTCAATAGAGCTCTTTCTTCTGAATCCAACAACCTATAATTTTCATACCCTTATATAACAAAATTTGCGAAAAAAAAAAAACTTTGAATTAATTCCCCCAAAATATATTACTTAGAGTGTCATGACGGAAAAAAGTGAATATTTTTAAAAATGGATCAATTCACACACGACGAAAAGGTAGAGTTAGAAATTTACATTTTGTGTCTAGAATTCTAGTGCTGTAAATAACATGTACAGGGAAGGGAACAATACCCTAACAGGAACATTCCCAACTACAAAAATGGAGATAATTTTGATCAGTTTTTATAAATAATAAATCATTTAATACATAAATAGTAGTTATTTATATATCAAGGCACTGAAGTTGTATTTTTACCTCTCGCTAAGAGAGGTATTGGATTCATGTTAAAAATCGCATATCCAGATTTTATTGAATAAGCACGTTTTAAGGTCCCTACAATCCGATTTTAACATTTTTACGATGATGTCTGTGTGTGTGTGTGTGTGTGTGTGTGTGTGTGTGTGTGTGTGTGTGTGTGTGTGTGTGTGTGTGTGTGTGGATGTGTGTGTGTGGGATGTTGGAAGGACGGTTACTCAAAAACTATAAGACTTAAAATTTGTTTAACAACGTATTTCCCAATCGGACATTCATGGGAAGATCTGAAAAGGTTTTGGTAACAATTGGACAACCGGAAGTAGAAGATTCTTGAAAAAAAATCTTCTAAATATTATTTTTTGAAAATTTTTCTTGATAATATTAAAGAAAAATAAATTCTCTTTCTGATACATTTAAATATTTTTACCTCTCGCTAAGAGAGGTATTGGATTCATGCTAAAAATCGCATATCCAGATTTTATTGAATAAGCACGTTTTAAGGTCCCTACAATCCGATTTTAACATTTTTACGATGATGTCTGTGTGTGTGTGTGTGTGTGTGTGTGTGTGTGTGTGTGTGGATGTGTGTGTGTGGGATGTTGGAAGGACGGTTACTCAAAAACTATAAGACTTAAAATTTGTTTAACAACATATTTCCCAATCGGACATTCATGGGAAGATCTGAAAAGGTTTTGGTAACAATTGGACAACCGGAAGTAGAAGATTCTTGAAAAAAAATCTTCTAAATATTATTTTTTGAAAATTTTTCTTGATAATATTAAAGAAAAATAAATTCTCTTTCTGATACATAAGGTTTTGGTAACAATTGGACAACCGGAAGTAGAAGATTCTTGAAAAAAAATCTTCTAAATATTATTTTTTGAAAATTTTTCTTGATAATATTAAAGAAAAATAAATTCTCTTTCTGATACATTTAAATATTTTTATACATATTTTATAGATTTAGAGATAAAAGGAATATAATATATAAAATAATATTGTAATTAATTTTACAACCGAAAGGATGCCATGAAAAATAGTTGATAATTTAAATTATTTGTAACTGACAGATAAATGTCAGTGTCAGAAATAATGAGTAATGAATTAAAAATGTACTTGGAGAATCCCTTAGTTCTTGATCTGTGACTATTATGGAGATGACAAGTCTAGGTTGAAGGACTTAAATTTGTTTCAAACATTATGGGACAATGTACACCAGTACTGTAGACTAGAGTAACTTTGAATTGCGAAAAAGCTATCAAATTCTTCTCAAGTAAGTTGTAAATATTGACAAAATTACACATCGATATAAGAATAATCGGAGTGCAATCTATCCGTCACTTTATTAAAAGGAATTAGTGTTATTTAGATATAACATGTATGAAAAAATAAAATGTAAAAGAAGATATGTAAGAATAGATGCACAATCCATATATACATTTTAGACCGCCCAAAATTAATGTTTTTACTAGAAGAATATGAAGAGAAAGTAAACAACGTTGTTCGAATTGAAAATTGCTGTTACCAGCCTAATATTTATATATGGTAAACTCTACTTTGTAATTTATTGTAACATAATTTATGGTAAAATATCTTCATGTTGAGACATGCTATTATTGAATAATAAAGAAGTTTATACGTCATAGATTTATATGAATATATTATTTGTATTTATAAAAATATTCTTTGCTTTATGCATACAGCCAGGTAAAATATACGGCGAGAGGTTATGTGCTGGCCACATCAGATTTTTTATCACGAATGTCGAATTTATTAAATAAAATAAACTATATTATTAGTGATAAAAATGAACTTCAGTGCCGAGGTGCATATGGAAATGAAAGGAATATTTATATTTATAGGTTATGGTTACATTATATCTATCAGTGTGGCAGTCAATGTCGCTAACTCCAGACATTGAGATTATTGTAAAGAACACTCAAACTTACGTTTTATCTCAAATTTCTTCATCGGAATTATTTAGTTTGTTCTTACACATATTATTTCTCATTTTACGTACAAATTTACTATTGTACTCGTACATCGTACACCTGCCCAAATTATCTTACGTGTGCAATACTTATTATATAGTTGACAACACTGAATTTGTATGAAATCATCATATAATGGTTACTTTAGCGCCGATTGCTCATCTTTTAATGACGATTTTTGTACGCTTTAATGACGATTTCAAATAAAGTCCTTTTTTAAATATATTCACTTTTTTCAGTCATGGCACTCTTAATATCATATTGGTTGACATTTTTTTTTTCAATTTATCATTGAAATACCCATGTAAAATAGAGATATTTTTGCTAATTTAACTAACTTCGTATCTCTTAAAGTTCTCGAGATCGCAACGGTAGCCACTTAAAAATAAACATACATCTGCAAACGCATTTTACGAATAAAAAGGTGTTTTTTGTATTAATCAACGTACATAAACTACGTTTACTTTTCCATTAACAAACAAGTTGATATGAAAAACCAAACAGTTACTAAATACATATTTGGCTGTGATTTTGTACTGCTATCAAAGTGTTTTCTAATTTTTTACTCGTTTGGGGAATAAAATTGGATAATACAAAAAATGTTGTTTCACTTAAAATGAATATTACGCATCAAGTCCGGGAAGTACTTACTATTTTACTAAATGAAGCAATATTTTTTTTTTTCTATAACAGATTTTAAAATGTGTTTTTATCTATAAAGGGTAGATAAAATAATACTTTAACAGCAAGGGTTACTTACTTTAATTTTTATTTAAATTAAATACATACGAGTACATTATAAACTGTGGCAGTTTGTGGTAACATCAACACTAATTGTTACCAGAATGATCTATTCTTGGAATAGAACTACAACATATATTAAATTTTAAAATTATGCGTAAATAATATTTTAATTTATAATTGATTTTTCTTATTTTTTTACAATCTGCTATAGAAAAAAAATATGGAATTTTATACAGGACGATAAAATATAATTACCGACTCGCGTAAAATGGGTCCTAGGTTCAAATTTATCACAAATTCTTTCTCCGTTCTAAAAACAAAAAATATATATCATCACGGCATATTATCCATTGCTGGGTGTGCCAGGCTGCTTTGTACGGGCACTCAACGCTGGCGTGGAGAGTGCACCACAGAGGTCAATTTTGTGCCATTAAAATTCGAAGTCATTTTTGGCTTCGGTCGGGATCGAACCGGGGCCTCCAGATTCGCAACCAGACACTCAGGCACACGGCCACGAGACCCCATTCTTTATACTGTAATAAAACAATCTTTGATATAATTATTTAAATATTTATAATTTATAACAACCATACTCGTATTCAGAGAAAAATATAAATCTACTGATACTTTGCGAAAATTCAATTCATATTTTATGAAATATTTTTAATATAAAAAGTGTATTATGATTACATTTTGACATTAATTTGTGTGAAAAAGTCCAGGATGATCCCATTAAAACTAAATAAAGTGGTAAAAGCAAATGCATAATAAGTGATGTGATGTGTTTTGAGATCAGGAGCGTAACTAACTGAAATTAGTTTTTAATTAAATTTGCGTATATTTCAAGATGTTCTTTCAGGAATAATTTGATTATATGTAGTAATTACAATGCACGCTTCTCTACTTCATTATAGTCTGCATAGTATATTCTCAAGTATGCTTTAGAAATTAAAGATGGTAAAATTAAATTTTTCGCATTATTACTTTTTTTTACCTTTTAATTAACTTTATGAGAAAAATTTTAATTGAAAAATATCAATTTCATATAAATCCCTGACAAATTACATACTTGAAGGATTTCCTTTGATATAAGTCTACCAAAAATACTTCATATAGCATATAGCTTACAAAATTATATAATATAATTAAGTTTTTTTTTACAACAACCGAACATATCTATAAATTCAAATTTTCAAGAAACAATAAAATCTGTTGTGGCCAGCACAATATCTTCCGTCAATCCTGTCAATTATGTATAAATTTCCAGTAAAATTATTTCATAAACAAACTATGCAAATTGCACTTGATACTAACATCATCTTCTTTAGCGTTCCCCATTCGTTAGGGGTCGCTATTTTTTATTTTCTTCCTCCACTCATTTCTGTTTTACGCGTCGTTCTCATTCAGTTCCTTTTCTCTCAAGTCTTCCGCAATACAGTCCTTCCATCTTATCTTTGGTCTTCCTCTGTTTCTTCAACCTTCTATTACTAAGCTATTCATTCTTCATCCAATATATTCTTCATTTCTCCTTATGACATTTTCAAACCAATGTAATCATCTCGCTCGTATCTTTCTAGAAACTTGTAACACTAGTGTTATTTCCTTACCTATCTTTCCGTGTCATCCCCAACATCTGCTTCAACATCCTCATGTCTGACACATTAATTTACTTTTTATTGATACTGACATCTGTCAATTTGAATTATATGAATATATTAATAATTTCCATGTTTAGTATAGCTGGCTGATTTATAAAATTTAATTTCTTTAAAATTCTTTAACTCTATATCTATTGAATATGAAGTATAAAATACAATCAAATCGTATAGAGAATAATATATTATTTAAGTTGTAATAACGTTAAATGTCAATAAATCAAATTTAACTGTTAAATCTTCAAATGAAGCTACTTCCGATTCACCAATTATAACCAAAATCTAATCAGTTGTTCTTCTGGATGTAAACTTGAGGAATACGAAAAAAATATAATTTTTGGAATCGTGGTATTGGAGATACACGCACACACACACACACATACATACATACATACATACATACATACATACATACATACATACATACATACATACATACATACATACATACATACATACAGATATCATCGTAAAAATGGTAAAATCGTCATTGATTTTTTGACCAAAGACAATACCTTCCTTACCTAAGGTGACGGAAGGTAAAAAGCCTCTTGTTACGTAATGAATCAATACGTTTGTAATTATTGTACAAGAACCAAATTAGTATCCTTCTGTAAACATGTCTTAATACATAATACATTTCGAATAAAAAATGTTTATTTTTGTGGTTCTTTTTGTTTTTATGTTAATTAACATAAATATTTAATAATGTAGTTATATGTGATTTCAAATATTTTTCAGTGATATGGAATACCCATATTTTTACTATTTTTTTCACTTAATATATACTATAGCAGTATTTCTCAACCGCCGGTCCCCGAAAGCTTAATTACACGATATCTGATTACAGAGGAATTCAGGTTAAAAAATGTACGAGTATATTAAATACGAGTAATTTCAAATGTAACATAATACAAGTATTTTGGATTTGAGTCCCACTAAGGCTTGAATTGTTATTTTGTCAAACTCATCAGCTTTACATAACAAAAGCATTTACGCAGCCATCTATAAATTAAAAAAATATTTTGTCATTTTATTTGTTTCATACTCAACTCGTTCAAGTACACTTGACAAAACAGTTTCACCAACATATTACGTTATAAATTGTGAGTGACACTCAAAAAATGTTTACGGAACATTTATTAGCTTTTATTAATACTTGAAAATGTAACAAATAAAATATAAATGAAATGAAAAAGTTTGTAGGATTCAGCCAAATTTTATTACTTTATTCATGACAGTTTCGATCCCACATGGATCTTCTTTAGGAGCTACATTAAAAAAAGTTTTTGTTTAAAAAATTACAAAGAGGCAGGGTGTAATATAAGAAATGATTAACAAAATTTAGAACTTACGTGAAAATTAATATAAATGTACTGTATACTTTGGTTCACGAAAGATGACTATTCAAGGTCACTTGTTCGAAGAAAGAATACACAGCACTTTATACAGTAGTAGCTTAGTAACATTTCATGTTAGAAAGAGTAATATTATTTGACGTATGTCTCTGTAGTTTATGTTGTATGACAGATATACGTAAATGGTGACATTACTTTCTAACACATTACAGATAATAATGACGTATGTCGTAGAGTTACAGATATCTAATTATCTACAGGACTGCCCTCTGTCCTAATATTTACCCAGTGACTTTGACATTTGAATTAAATTATTATTCCATGGTTTTTGTCAAGTCTACGTTTTTGTGTTTTGCAAAAACATAGGTAAAGAGGATAAATCTTTGAGAAAGGCATAATTTAAAAAGAAACAATTTTCAAATAAATTACACTTATTTTTTTCAGTTAAAATGTATCCATAAATATATCATGTATACGAAATGCAGTGAAGTTATCTGCTAGTAATATTATACCATACAGTTAATAAATGACCTTGAATAGTCATCCTTCGTGAACCAAAGTATACATAATATTTATGTGTATAGTATATTTAATTAAACAGGGAAATAGTCTTTATAAAAAATATAATTGTTAAACATATTATTTAACAAAATCGCAAAACGTATAAAAAAATAACGATGAAAAAGGTTCAAGGCTATCCCATATGAGACGCCTCTGATTGAGATATAGAAACAAAAATAAGTAGTATCCCCATATCAAGTTTCAAAATTTTAATGCAACTAGTACCAGAGAAATTAATAAAAATATGTATGATCAGGTGCACTTTCAAAGGGCTGTAACTCTGTAACCAAAAGTTTCTGGACATACCTTCATATAACATTTTTTACTCATAATAACTCCCCCAATACATGGTTTTAATCTAGCACTCTGTATGATACAAATACACAATAACATTAATGGGCTACTTGCATAATATTAAGAATTATTTTTTTGGGATATACCGTGTACATAAGAGATTAACATGGGTAATCAGTTTTTTGCAATTCCCTGCTCACATAATTATTTTAAGCAAAAACGCGTCATGCTTTATAACGACAGAAATTAAATATGAAAATGTCGAAAATTACGTTGAAAATATCGATAGCCATGGAATTGAACAAAAAATAAATAAATGCTTGACGTTTTATCTCTCACAACGTAAGTTAACTTATTTGACATTTCTAACCCTAACTATTTGATTTGGACAAATATCGTTAAGTATGACAATAACAGAAATATTAGATTAATAAATAAAGTTAAAAAATACAGTTTTGTTTAAATAATATGAATTTATTAAAAATTCAATATTTTGTAACATAATATTTTCATACAAGGAAAGTTTTATAATTATTAAACGAATAACAAGTAATTATAATTTAAAGATAATAGTTACAATAATCAATAAATATTCAAATGCAGCACCATTTTGGACAAGATAATAACCTAATCTATTGTAAAACGATCTTTTTACATTAAATAGTTGCCGCGGAGTTATACGATGACATTCATTAAATATGGCATCTCTCAGATCATTTATGTTTTCGTGGCTTTGTTTATAAATTTGATTTTTAAGTGACCCCATAAAAAAAGTCACATGGAGCAAGATCTGGAGATCTAGCAGGCCAATTAATAATACTCCCTCTTCCATTTCAGCGCCCAGGAAATGCCAGATCCAAATATTCCCTAACGTTTCTGCCATAGTGTGCAGGACATCCATCGTGTTGGAACCAGACCTCTCAATCTGGGCTCACAACATTGTCTATTTCAGGACCAATTTCGTTTTGTAGCATCTCCAAATAATTTTCCGTATTTAGATTGCCACGTATTTCAAAACGACCAATTATGTGGTGACCTAAAATTCCAGCCCACATATTAACTTTCTAGGGATATTGTGTCCTTGTTGAAATTCTAATTCTAGGATTTTCTGTTGCCCAACAACGTGTATTTTGGGTATTGGGTTCATTATTTAACGTGAAAGTGCATTCGTCGGTAAAACAAATGGATGATAAAAAAGTTTGATCATTATTAGCCCGGTTCTGCATATCTTCGCAAAACACTCTTCTACTTTCTTCATCGTATGGAAAAAGTTCTTGGTGACACTGCATTTTATAAGAATAGTACGAATTTTTTTTTTTAATATTATGTTTCATGCTGTGATGAACTCCCAACTCATTTCCAATACATCTAGTACTACAGAAGGGGTTTACACTTATCATTCCTAGCACTCTTTCTTCCAGCAAGGCACGTTCTTCTGCTCGTCCTACATTCTGATAACGCGGCTCACGTGTATTTTTTGAAGACACACAGTCTTTTCAAATTTTGTCACCAATTTAGCAATTGTAGTTGCACTGGGAATCGGCCGATCCATAAACTTAACGGAAAATAAATCACGCACTTTGCGGTAACTATTACCTCCATAAAAACATTTTATTATGAAAACACACTCTTCATTAGTATAAATATTCATTTTTTAATAATATCAGACAACAAAACTAGAGACAAAATCAAATTGTCAGAAACGTCAAATAACTTATTTGACAAATGAAACGTCAAGCTTTTATTTATTTTTTGTTTAATTCCATGGCTATCGATATTTTCAACGTAATTTTCGACATTTTCATATTTAATTTCTGTCGTTATTGAAGCATGTAAAGTTAATTCTATTTATTGATTTAGATGCAGAATTTTATGCCCTAAAACTTTTATTTGACGCGTTTTTGCTTAAAATAATTAGGTGAGCAGGGAATTGCAAAAAACTAATTTCCCATGTCAATCTCCTATGTACACCTTTACGACAGACACACGGTATATATAAAATAAAAGACCCCCTATTTTTTCTTTTTTCAAAATTTTGTCACTTACGGCTAAAAATAAATATTGTCTTTTTATGACGTCACAATCACGGATGACATATGTCCTAGTTCTGTAGTTTGGGAAGACAGAGACGGAGATAGTGGAACGTTGTCTGATCCTCGATCTTCCCTTCACCTCTCCCATTCACATTAACGAATCAAATGCTAGTGGTTGTGTCGTCATCAAGATAGGAGGGATACATTTATGTTAAATTTATTCAATAATAACACAATGTATTTTAAAAAAATTATAATGTAAATAATGTAGTTGAGTAAACTAAACTTGAAAAATATAATAGTTTTCAAAATCCTCTTGTATGCAAGTAGCCCATTATCGCCATTTTTTATTAATATTTCGCACATTTTGTCGTTCTAATGACACATAGCAAGATATGTTTTCTAATATATCTTATTGTTTTAATCTAAAATGAATTTTACTTGCCGTCAAATAAGTATGGATTGGAGATTTCTACAGTTGCCATTTTTTATTGGACATGTTGAAAATGCTAAGTTATGAAGACGTGGCAACACCGCTGGGCAAGGGACAGGGTGCAGAGAAAGTAAATAGTTGAGCATCGATCCATACTCATTTGATGGCGACTAAAACAATTACAAAAATCCGTTGTGGCCAGCACAATACCTCTCGCCACTTCCGTTTTTGATTACATAAGTATAGGGCGCGAGCAGTCATGCGGCATTGTTGGCCTTGACAAGCAGATATGGGGGCCCTTGTCAGAATGATAATTAGTAATTATGTACATGTCAAATATCAGAAGATTTTCTAAATTCACGTAGTTAATTTGTCACCAGGAGTGTGAAATTTATTTGTCGAGGAAAATAAACCACATGGATTTGGAAAATCACTAAATTTAGAATGAAAAATTATGATATTTGATATCTATGTACACAATTACTAATAATCATTCTGACACGGGCCCCATATCTACTTGTCCAGGCCAACAAAGTGACATAACTGCTCGCGCCCTATTGCATTTAACATTTCTTGTATACATACACTCTACACCAAAAATTTTACATACACCTATTCTTTATATGTAGATTTATTAAATTTTAAATTCATTCTACGAAGAAATTTTGTCCTACTCTTCTAATTTTTCGAAAGGTTTCCAATTCATTATCGGGATTGACAGTATTTTTGAAGGATATATGTAATATACCTATAATTTTAAATATTTAACTATAAGTACAATAATAAGAATTATTTGCGACCATCCGTAACATATTTAAACATAGAAGTAGGCCGTAAGGTCGAGGAATTATTGTAATAAACGAAGAAAGAATTTATGAAAAATTCATGGACCTCGCAGGGATTTGAACCCTGGACTTTCTCATATCTAGTGAGACGCTCTAACCAACTGAGCCACAAGATCCCGTCCCATTGAAGTCGATGAATCATTCACAATTCTTTTTACAAATTTCGTAGACGTGTACGCTCACCATACGGTGTAGATGTATACTCAGCGCGAACAATGCGCTATATATAACATAAATAATTGTTGTGAATAAGCTTGCCTTTTTATAAACGTTGATAAGAATTATAAATAATTCTTCTCAATGGGACGGGATCTTGTGGCTCAGTTGGTTAGAGCGTCTCACTAGATATGAGAAGGTCCAGGGTTCAAATCCCTGCGAAGTCCATGAATTTTTCATAAATTCTTTCTTCGTTTATTACAATAATTCCTCGACCCTACGGCCTACTTCTATGTTTATATAAGTACAATAAGAAATAATATAATGTATGTACTTCCCAGAAAAAATACACACACACACACACACACACACATACACATACACACACTCACACACACACACTCACACACACTCACACACACACACACACACACAGACATCATCGTAAAAAGATTAAAATCGGATTGTAGGGACCTTAAAACATGCTTAATCATTAAAATCTAGATATGCCATTTTTAACATGAATTCAATACCTCTCTTAGCGAGATGTAAAAAACGGAAAAAAATTAAACGGCGAATTTGAATCTTAAGATTGTGAGGTTTTATTAAATATAATATCTAATATATGTGTATTTAGAAAAATTTCAATTCAAAATGCCTATATATTTATTTTACAAGTCGGCTAGGGACTAGGCGTTTCATAAAAAGACAGATTTTACAATATATCTACAACATATATGTATATTGAAAATTAAATTTCATCTTGTAGACATATTTTATATTGCTATTAATTTTTCATGTAATAAATTGCTCTGTAATTAGTTTTAATTACAGGGTGATTTTTTTCGAGATTAATTTCTCGACAACACATTTTTTTTGATACCAATTTTCATACGATGTATTTTCCTTGCGATCAATTTACTGGCGATAAATTTTCTGCGCTTCAAATTATCCGGCAATCAATTTACCGGCGACAAATTTTCGTAGCAATCAATTTTCTTTCTTTTTTCCTCGATGAAGATGAATAAATATGAAATCATTTTATTTTTCCAAAATTATACATACTTGCTTGTAGAATAAATTTTTGTTCCTTTACATCTGCACTAGCAAAAGAAAGAACATTTTTGAAAAATGAATCCAATTTTTACTTTGCCACTATTATAAAAAAAATAACCTGAGTTAGTTACGCTGCTGACAGTGTTTGTGGCACCAGTTAGTCCTAACTTGCTGCCAACGTTGTTGTATCGGTATGTATAGCTGCGTGCCCTGAACGGACAGGTGCTACTCGAGCTGAGCGACCTGGAGCTCGAGTGCGGGCTGGGCATCACGCACCCCATGCACCGCAAGAAGCTGCGGCTGGCCATCGAGGAGCACCGGCACCCTTCGCTGGTGCGGTACCCCTGCATTGCTCAGCTGGGCCACACGTGGGTGTCCAGTGAGTGGCTGCCGGACCTAGGGCTCGCGCAGTATTCCGACAGCTTCGCCGCCAACATGGTAGATGCTAGGATGCTGGAGCATCTCAGCAAGAAGGAGCTGGAGAAATATCTTGGAGTCACTAGGAAGTTCCATCAAGCGTCGGTTGTGCATGGGATACATTTGCTGAGGATTATGCGCTATGATAGACAGGTGAGTTCTGTAGAACATATATTTTGTTAAGGTAAATACGAGGCGCAGTGGCGGATTTAGAGAGGGGACACTCGGGCACATGGGGCATGTCATTTTTAAAAAATATTATAATTATCATCATTCACGTATTATATACATAATATCAGGGAATCGAACCCGATCCTGAACCGAACCAAAACCGAAACCAACCGGAACATTTTAGGGAACCCAAACTCAGAACCAAACATCAGATATAGTTTTCAATTGAACCCGAGTCGGAACCGAACCGGGTATTAAAATTCGGGTTCAGGGTTCAACTTCGGTTCGGGTTCATTTTCAGTTTGAAACATGAGCGCAATCGTAATAATACAGCCGATAATTGATACATTCGGCGTATGCTTTGCTGGCTGTTCGTTTTTGTCTTGCGTAAATTCTGGCTCCCATTTTAAATTATTTCTATATAAAGATTGTTATTAAAATAACATTGATTCAATTTTTATTAGGTCGAACTGAACCCGAACCCAATACCCTGAACCCGGAACAAAACCGCAAATATTATTAATGTTTGAACCAGAACTGCACCCTAACCCGTCTCTCAAAAAACCCGAACCCAGTTTTTGGCGGGTTCGATGCCCTGCATAATATATAAATAAAATAATAAAAATATGTACTAATAAAATAAAAATAATGAAAAATACAGTATTAATGTAACGTATACAAATATTGTGTGTCGCACGATAAAATCGACGGTGTAAATGTTATTGTTTGGGGCTGTATGTCTGCTGACGGGTTGGGGAATTTATGTTTTATTAATGAAATTATGAATACATATAATTATTTACTAATTTTTAAAAAAATCAATCTTCTACTGGTAAAAAAAAGTGGATTTTATATTCCCGAAAAATAATGATACCAAACTTCCAACACTAATATTGTTAAGGAATGGCTATTCTACAACATACGGAAAAAACTTAAAACACCTCCCCAGTCTCCTGACTTCAACCTTATCGAAAATTTATGGCCGGAACTAGACAGGTAACCCCGCAAAAAATATTTTCCACTATTCAGCAATTCCGGGCGAATCTGACTGAGGAATGGAAAAATTTCCAGTTTCCATATTAATCTAATTTAATAAAATCGGTGCCTAGGGTACTGGATAATTAAAATCAATGAGCATCCTATTAAATATTAAAATGTAGTATTCTGTGTTAAATATTTTTATAATTATAGGTGTACGAATAATTAATTAATACCTAGACATAGAATCAAAATAAACAAATGATCTATAATTCTATAATTTTTTCGTCTGTTTCTCAATCTAATGGATGATGCTCATTCGCTAGCTTGCTTAAATTTTAGCGTACCTCGCTTAAACTCTCGGCGCAAGTTAACCTTCACATACAGCACCCCTAGAACTAACTACGAACTTCGATTTCTAATTAGACAGTTGTGTGCTACATTCAATACTCTGTCCATGTACAATAACAATCTTGACATTTTCAATGATGCTCAGTCCGGGTATGGACAGAAAATTATGAACTATTTCTTGTCCGATCTTTCGCACTTGCATTAAGTTATTCTTAATATGGACACTTTTCATTTTGTCTTGTAACTACCTACATTGTATTATTCTAGTTTTTGTAAATAATCCTCATTAATTGGGAACTGTTGTTCCTGTTGAGTGATTAATGATAATAAATAAATAAATAATTTTCAATTGTTTCACCCCAATAACTAAATAATTCATCTTTTATCCATGTTTAAAACAAAAG
The DNA here is from genome assembly GCA_951394225.1 of Harpalus rufipes. Classification (NCBI taxonomy): domain Eukaryota; kingdom Metazoa; phylum Arthropoda; class Insecta; order Coleoptera; family Carabidae; genus Harpalus; species Harpalus rufipes. The sequence goes on from OX596285.1 coordinate 11,663,063, forward strand.
AATGTAGACTTGTTATACATCGTTGAAAAGCTTATCAAATAGGGAAAAAGATGGGGCTATTTTCAATATCATTTAAATAAATATTATGTTTGTGTTATACCTCGAGAATTATTAAGTTTTGAAAAATCTAATTACACACCACGATATTCTACGTAATAAACTTCATAAACATTATTTAAACATTTTTTCATTATCTCTCATAATAAGCGAGATACGAGGTACTTACTTAGCGAAAATCAAGTTTTAATCTGTAGCTCAAAAACAAAAACCGATAGAATATTCCTATGGTGCCTATTGAAATTGTCTCAAAAAGTTGGCCCATAAGGACTTACATCAATTTTCTGTAGGGTGAATAATAAGAAAGTTTTTCATATAAAAAACTCGAATTTGTTCCACCTGACACAGTACAGCACCCCATTAGTTTTTTTTGTCTTTTTATCTGTAACTAGTGGAATAAGTAACGAAATAAATAAAATAAATGAAGATATATTATGTGTATAAAACATATCGATTTCTTTACTTTCAAAATTAAACGCAAAACTCATAAACAAAGCAGAAAAACATTTATAATAAGATACATTGAATATAAAATATAAATGCAAATTGCAAAAGCAAGTTGCGAATTTCTCCGTGACACAAACATAATAATAATATTACAAAGTTCCGGCGTGTTTCATAAGTTTACAACTTCTGAGTCAACTTTTCAGTCATTAGAAGCCGGCAAGCACAGACGCGTTTTGCACTATTTGGTAATCTTCATTGTAGTGCAATAACCCCCAAAGTGAGCGGTACCGCCCCCTGAGGGGCGCTGAAAAGATTCCGGGAGTGGCGAAAGCTCCTGGGGGATATGGGGGAAGGCATTTAATAAATCTAAGGGGGTGGTAGAAGAATATATATCTGAACATTTTGAGAAACCGGTAGAATATTATACAGGATGTAACAGAATTAAGTACAATAAATTTCATTACCCGCTTATGCTTGAATAAAATAAACAAATGCATTTCAGTAAAGTAGAGCGTGTTGCATAATGTCAAAATTCAAAATGGAACTGCGTGTGCATCTATAAACAATTGTTTCATTGTTATTGACACTGGATGAAAATACCTAAACGACTCGTTAATTTAGGGGGGGGTTAAAAATGCTAAAAGAAATAGATTTCAAAAAAAAAGTTATTAAGAAATATTGTTGCTCTCGACGAGTTCTATCACTGGTTAAATTTAATGTACTTATTTCTGTTACATCCTGTATTTTATGCATTTAGCAGAAAACCTGAAGTTATGTTAAATAATTTATAGATCTTAAAGTAATTTTCTTTCTGAAACGGGGGGCGATGAGCCCCACACAATTTTGGGAACCACTGATGTAGTATAACCTATGGCCTCTGTCACTTTCAGGTATCTTCATCCAACTCAGTGCAAAACTTCATTTATCGTTCTTATATTTCTACAAAAATGTCAGTTTCTTTTTGTATAACATGGCTACTTCTTATATGTATCTGGTAAAAGCAGATAATATATTAGTAAATATAATTTCAGCAACGAATAAAATTCTTACCTTTCGTAACGTGATTAGTTTACCGGGGTGTATCGCACCCTACGTGAAAATAAATTGATGTTACTTTTATGTCAATCAGTTTGAAATTGAGAGTACATCCAGAATATAAAGGGTAGAGTAGTATAGTAAGGTACACGGAAGCACGAAATCAGAATTACAACCATGTAAAAATTATAAAGAAAAATAGACATCTGGGTTGTAGCACACCCCGCCGCACTAAAGCAAATGTAATATAGTAGAATACATTTTCATGTTTTCATAATATTCCTCAATACTGACAACGTATTTTTGCATTCAAAAGAAGAACCAATTTTTTCCATGTTTCTGAAAGCATGTCATTTATCTCTCTTTTAAAAGCATTGGTCGAAGTAAAACGCATTTCCCGCAATTTATCTTTGAATTATGGAAATAAAAAGAAGTCGTTAAGTGCCAAGTCGGAACTATGTAAGGTAGATGACCCATCAGTTCCAATATATTGTTCGTTTAAATAGTCTACTATTCGAGCGTCTGCATTTTTTGGGATTAAGTATATACCGTGAGTTTTGGCACAAATTTCAACAATTTTTTTAATGCATTTACTTAATAATTAACTATTTCATAAGAAACAAAATTATGAACTTAAATTAAATAAACCGGGCTTTGTTCTTCCACAAGGCGGCTTAACTCACGCCTGAAATTGTAGAAAATTTCAGCTTGAAAAATCTTATTAAATTTCATGATTTTACACAGAGGTACCTATTCAACTGTATCTTTAAAACGAAAACGCCATATTTTTCGATCAGTATTTTTATTTGTTGAACAAAAGAGGAAATTAAAATGCCTCATTAAAATTTATGTCAAAAAATCACAGCCTATTAGTTAGACTCAGCATTAACAGAACTCTCGTATATGAAATAAGCTCAAGAAGCAACGTAAAAGAAATAATAAATACAAATAGTAAAAGTAGGTAATATGGTGGGATAAGTTACAAAATAACTCATTTAACATTTATTTAGTAAAATATCAATAAACACATCATCATCTGTAGAAAATATTAGATTATTCATAGTCTGGCTATAAAGTTTTATATCATCAAATTTACAATTTATTCTTCAATATACAGGTGACGCTGAAAAACGGGCTACTCGAAATAACTTTTTTTATGTATAATTATTTTTTATTTCTCTTTAAATATTTGTAAACTAGGCTTAGGGGCTCACAAATCCCGATATTTGGCATGATGGTAGCGCTTCCGGTTTAACCGGAAGTGACATTAACTTTCATATTTCAAATGGAACATCCGATATATATTTTTATATATATTTGGAATCTACGTAAAATTAAAAATTCAACAATATTCTTGAAGTGCATTTTTATTGAACAAATAAATTACAAAAACGTAAGAGAAAATTATGCATAATTAACTTGCTAAACCATGGTATTAGGCAAACTATGTAAAAAGTTGAGAAAATATTAGGTAATATTAAATTAATTGCTTAAATAGTAATTTATTTTTCTTAGATTCCATATTTTGTTACAAAAAAATAATAAATTTGTTATCACAGCCTACCTGATATGGTTTACCAGGTTAATTATTCATAATTTTCTCTTACATTTTTGTAATTTATTTTCTCCACAAAAATTCACTTCAAGTATATCATTGAATTCGTAATTTTACGTAGATTCTAAATATATAAAAATATATAGGGTATCCCATTTGAAATATGAAAGTTAATGACACTTCCGGGTAAACCGGAAGCGCTACCATCATGCCAAATACCATGATTTGTGAGCCCTTAAGCCTAGTTTACAAATATGTAAAGAGAATTAAAAAATAATTATAAATAAAAAAGTTATTTCGAGTGGCCCGTTTTTCAGTGTCACTTGTATATCTAAATCCACATAGTGCTTGGCGCGGTCCTGCAGTCTATTCTCGGCGTTCTGGAAGACTAAAACTGGATTGCTGTTCAATACCTTCGGCACGATGGTTTAACTGTGTCTTAACGGTTCCCTTTTGGCTTTCTGCTTCAATTTAAGTTTGGGACAGGTGTATAGTTAGCCGGGGCCAAATCAGAAGCATACGTAGGATGATGCAACACACTGGCATTTTTGTAGGACAGAAATTTAAATCTTCGACGATAGTCAATCCAGCTGTTGTCGATGTTCAACTACTTTGCAACCATTTTAATACTAACACGTCGATCGAAAACCAACAGTTGCCGAACTGATGTTTTCGGCGTTCGGCGGGTGGGAAGATTATGCCCCGCATAAAGGTACCTGACCATAAAGGGCGTCATTTTTAGACAGTAAATAATAGCAAATTTTTATACAATGCTTTTATTCGTACAGAAAAAATACTTTATAATAATTTGCACAGTAAGGTGATAGAAGTGAACAATATTTTTATAAATTTATTTGCATTAGAGCTCTAATTACAAGTTATAAGGAAAATAATTTTCCTACCAAACGGATATTTTTCTAGCATTGTTATATTGAAATAATATCTGTGAAGATGTTGATTACAACAAAGAATACTTTGATTATAGATCAAGAATATTGATTACAAGAATGAATCCTACAATTAAGTAATCCAATATTTAAATACTAGCATTTTGCGAAGATTAAATGCTTATATTTACAATCCTGAAATCTTAGTAATATATATATTTTTTTCTACCGAAATTGAATTATCCTGATTTACTATTAAAATTTAGCAGAAAAAAATACAAGAAATATCCTGTCAAACGGATAATTTTCTGGTATTGTTATGATGTTATGTTGCAATGCAAACTATAACCGTAAAATTGTTGATTACAAGAAACGATTTTGATTATAAGCTAATAATATTGATTACAAGAATGAATCCAACAAAGGAAATTTCATCAATATTTAATGTAGCATTTTTCAAAAAATCAAAAGTATAGTTTAAACTTTAAAGCGTGTGTTAATTTGCAAATTATGCATTATGACATTACGAGAGGGGGGGGGGGGGGTGCTGCAATATAATTTTGCACAAAGGCGCTTTTTATCCACGAAAGCGGTATTGGCGAGGTCATATTTGTTTTCATCTCGGCCAGTCAAAAAATTGCAACTAGTCAATGAAGCAACAACCCCAAACCCTTTTTAGATCAAAGCAAACGATTAGGTTGGTTCTTTGCACAAACGAACACAAAATTTGATTGCATACCGCTGTTCGACGGATGTATCCATGACGAAGCAGATCTAAGTGATCTCAGAGGTCAACAAACTACGCCCATACGAGAACTGCAACCAATGTAAATAAAACTTAAGGGGGATGAGGATGTTGATGAAAGTTACTCAAAAATAGTTTGGGTACCAATTTATAAATGGGCTGTTATTTGTCACTACACTCACTAGAGAACATCAGTCATAAATCTTTACAGGTATACACATATTTTCATCGTTCTCTATAATATTTTCAGCACAAATTTGCTCTGTATAAGAAATTCCTGTTATCAGAACAGGTGGTCCTTCAACACAATAATCCCGAAAGTTAAAGTGTCAAGATCGTCTGAGGCTACATTCGGTAGAACATTTACAGATCGGGATACATTTAAAATTTAGAAATACATATTTGATTTCACATCCTTTTTTTTAATCACTACTGTTTTAGGGGGCGGTACCGATTTTTTTTTATAACTACCGTATAATCAGCCCTTACCTAATCTAACTAGTCTTCAGTATTCGTGCATTTACACTTTATTACTGCACATTTACGCAATACAAACACATAACAGCTGAAGATGCCCTGCGTTGGCAGGGCGAAACATCCTTTTATGTAAACACTAATAAACAATGGATTTTTATAACTTCTACTCGTAATTAATTTATTTCTTTATACATACAATTGGGTTTCGTGAAAATGAACTGCATTTTTAACAATATCATTTTTACATTATTACATAGATTAATGAAGAATAAAAAATAAGAGACGAATCTAATTCTCTCATTCATATATTCCTACAGCGTAACATATTATCACAATCAATTTTCCCAGCATTTGGCTATTAGAAATAATCTTGATTACAGACCTTTCGAAAAATCCTGCCCAAATATATTATTTCAAACAAAAGCATCCAATCCACTCGGTACCTACCGTACGTCCTGTGCTGTAATTTCTCAATCTCACAATCAATATCCTCAACATCATATTACCCAAATATAGAAACTAATTTATTTGTTCTAGTCTCAGTAAAATGCAATTAAATTGTTTGTGATACTCGTATAAATGGAATTCCTGTTTCATGTACCTCATAAAACTGTTTATGACATAATGTAAAAGTTCATTTTAATAAAATAGTGTATATTACAGTTTTAATGTAAGTACAGAGTACAGTTATAAATAGACTTGATTTTATGAAAATGAATTAGAAGTAGTAAAAACAAATGTTATAAATAAAATATAATGCTATGTAAATATTGCTCGTTTTAGGAGTAGTTTAGTTCAGTTCAGTACGACGTAAGATCAGTTCATTTCTCCCCTAAAAAGAAAACGCCCATAGAATAGTTTGCAAAAAAAATTATGTGAGGAATTTATACAAAATACGTAGAATTGACGGAAGGTTATAGTGCTGGCCACATCAGAGTTTTTTATTTAATTTAACCTAGGCGACTAGGTGACACTTTCAATATTATTCTAAACAATGATAACTTTAGCAAACCCTTTTCAGATACCGACTAAACATTTTTACTCTTAAAGTTTGAAGCATACTTCTTTTATCTACTTTCAAAATTGTATTCACCTATATACATAAGCCGTTACTTTTCTATTCAAAAACTTTTTCTTATAAAAGTGCGTCCACTTATGTACTTTTTTATCACACATGACTTTCCTTCATAATTTTCTTTTTCGTAACTTTTCTCCGAATTATTTATCACGGTATTTGCGTATTACATTACATATTATACAGAATGTTGACCGCGATACCAAAACATAGGACTTTAACAAGTAAAATTATACATTTGTAATTTCCTACTTCCCTAATTATTTAGGTAAAAAAAGCTTCAAATAAATATCGTAGAACTTAAAATTCTGCATCTGAACCAATAAGCAAAATTCATTTAACATGTTCTATACCTGCGGAAATTAGATATGAAAATGTCGAAAATCACCCGAAAAATAACAATAGCCATGGAATTGAAACAAATAATTAACAAATGTTAGCGATTTACCGGATTTGCCTGTCAAGCTAGATTAATTTATTTTTATTATTTGTAATTTCTGTTAAAATGAAAAATTATTTATTTAAATTAATAAATAGGTAATTGTTCACTTGTAAACAGGGCATCGAACCTGAACCTAAACCGAACCAAAACCGGGACCAAACCGTAACATTTTAGCGAACCCAGAACCGAACCTCAGATATATTTTTCAATTGAACCCGAGCCGGAATCGTACCGAGTATTCAAATTCTGGTCTAGGGTTCAGTTCCGGTTCAGGTTCAATTTCAGTTCGAAACGTAAACGTAATCGTAATACTTATAGCCGATCATCGACGATCGTCTATTCTACGTCTGCGTTGCTGTATGCGTTGATTATTCGTGCAAAATCTGTTTATGTATTTGTCTTCGTTGCATTACTTATAAATTCCGGCTCGCATTTTGAATTATTCTATATAATGATTGTTATTAAAAAAACATTAATTCAATTTTCATTAGATCGAATCGAACCTGAACCCAGAACAAAACTGCAAATTTTATTAATGCTTGAACCAGAACCACACACGAAGTCATTTTTCAAAAAACGAATTAATCTGAACCTAACCCAGTTTCTGACAGGTTCGATACCCTGCTTGCAAAGATATTATAAATAATACCTAATAAATAGTTATTTAACTATCAAGTGTGTTAATGAGGGCGATTAATGATCGAGACATTTTAACGCGTGAGCGTAGCGAACGCGTTAATTGTTGAGATCATTAATCGCCAATTAACACACGTGTTAGTTACAATATTTTTTCGTTGACCGTATCTTACTTAAATGGAAAATCTAATTTTATTCCATGACAATTTTTTTTAGGTTAGTAATGGTTGACCGAACGTTAAATTTTACGTCAGAAAATCAATAAGTTTTGTCATCAATTGTTTTCAGTGGGTGCGTTCAGTTTTCTTAATGCTAGACAATACAAGCGGTTTTTTATATTATTTGAGGAATTTTATTCTTTCAAATTCATTTTAAAGGTATGCTACGTGAATATACCTAGCTAGTAAGTGTCAAAAGCATGACTTTTAATTCTGTCTACCTTTTTGCTACAACTTAGCGTTAGCAATACATGCTGTGTTCCATGTGGTGAACGCACCCAATAAATCGTTTATTAATAAAAAATCATGCATTAATAGGGGTCATTAATGAATGATGTTCTATACATTAAGATAGCCTATTAATAAACGGTCGACGGAAAAATATATTAACCCACTAACTTTCAATTTCATGGCTATCGCTATTTTGGTATGTTTTCGATATTTTCCTGTTGAAAAAAAAACACTAAATGGTATGTCTGCTAAGCGTGTAATTTTTTTAAATTGCTGTCGCCTAGATGTCGTCCAATTAACCCATCGCCCACTTACACTAGTCTAGTGTGACTCACCCAGTTGTCTGTCGCGTACCGTGTTTATAGGCCTGTGGGGAGCTATTGCGAGCCCTAGGGTAAAATAAAATCAGCGGACCCCTCAATGCTGGGACAAATAAAAGAGTACTATATTTTTCAATTTGTAAAATATTTCCTTTATTTTATTATTGAACAAATAAATAGATCTTCCCATCAAGATTAACTCCCAATATCAGGCTAACATAAAAGAATAAATGAAATATAAACAAAATACATGTGATAATATAGATTATGCAATATAAAAAACAACATACCGATTGGCGGTTGCATCCGTAACTTAATGTTTTTTTTTTACCTATTTTTGTTATTTTATATTTTTATTTATAAATAGGTAATAGACTTTAGCAATATAAATAAATCACAGAATCATTCAAATCACGAATATTCAAAAACAGAATCGCGCATTGCACGAAAGCGTATTTAACCTATCTAAACTCACCCAAACCTAACCTAAAGTGACCTCCGCTTGGCCACGCCCACGTATTCGGTTTTGTATGATTCGGGCGAAGCGCTTTCTGGCGATGCGCGATTCTGTTTTTGAATATTTGGAATTTGAATGATTCTTTGCATGCATATTCTGGTTTTGAATATTCGGGTGTTAAAGACATTCTCATAACGAATAATAAATGACAATATAACACCAAAATATATACAATCACTTAATAAAAATTGATTATCATTTATCGACTTGTTACATGTTGCTCTGTATTTCATTTTATTGAATATGAGTGTTTAATCCGTGTTTCAAGCGTTAACATTAATTTCTGCTTTTGTTGTTTTACAATTCTAAGCTTTGAAACATTTTTCTTTTAAATAGGAAAATAATTTATTAATAATTAACCGCTACCATACTTTGTCAAATAAATAATCAAAAAATATTGCAAACATATTACTTTTTTTGTAGTCCTCTAATTTTGCTGGTGTGTATATATGTACCTAACATATAAGGTCATATAATTTTTGACAGTTCAAAATAAAAATCTCAAATTCGATTTCATTATTAGGGATTCTAATGCAGTAAGTGATGACATGCATTAGTTGCCTGCCCGATTTGAGGTATCAAGATCCTAAATCAAATTATATGTACCTACTTTTCAATCATTTAAAAAATACAGTATTTTTCAATTCAAACTTATTACTTCATAGGTACTCCGGAACGGGAAATGATAATGATTTTCGCGTAATCACCTTGTATGTATTCATATATCGATCAAATATTCCGTAAATAACACCAGCAACTGACATGTTTCTATAAAATTGATTATTTGTAGGCGCTCGCCGTTCGAAGACACCAATGCGAAACCGTAGACGCCGACCCTTTAGTATGGAGCAACCAACGTTTCATCCGATGGGCCCGTAGCATCGATTTAGCCGAATACGCAGACAACCTTCGTGACAGCGGTGTGCACGGTGGTTTGGTCGTCCTTGAACCATCCTTCAATGGCGACACGATGGCCACAGCTTTGGGTATTCCTCCTGGGAAAAACATCGTGCGCAGACATTTGGCAGCGGAACTTGAGGCGCTCATCCTACCAGCCAGGTACGTCATCTTCTGCCAGATGGAGGAGCTGCAGGCGGACCGCAAGGACGCGCCGCCTACCCCGCGGTAGATGTGTGATGTGGAGACTGTAGCCGCTAGCCATAGCCAGCAACACCCCGACAGGCTACGTGCGCGCGCAAACCAGTCACCACCGGGACGTTCTCACTCAAAAACAATTCGCCGCAAGCTCTAAACATTACAACTTACCCAAATTCATAATTCTGTTCATGTATTCTTTCTACTCGTATTTCTCTTCACTTATTCTTTTTTTTTGTTTTATTTCGTACTTTTTGCTTCACGATTAGAGGGAAATGAACTGGGATGTACCAGCTGTCAATTTGTCACTTGTACTGCATTTTACACTTTTTAGTGATATTTAAAAACATAAAACTTGTGTTAAAGGATATTTTAAATTATTTACATTGCTTGCAAACTCTAGAAAATTTCTATGAAAGGAAAGACAATATATTCTGGACATATTTTTAGTTCAAAATTTAGCCACCAAATAGAGTTTGCTTAATTTGAATCGCAAAAAGAGTCTGGTTTTTTGAACATTAACTAAGCGATGTTTATATTTTTCGATATGGTTTTGAAATTTTTAGGCCAATTCTAAACAAATCTGTATTCTTAACAGAACTGTACCTAAATCTGTAAAAAAAAAACACAAAAACGCATCTGTTTTTGTTAATATACAATTATACATAAGATTGGCAGGTTTTTTTGCGATTTTGTTCATTATTTATAGATTTTGCAGATCCATAACACTAACAGCGGTAATAATAAACAAGGGTTAAGTTCAGAATAGCTTCTTGTTAACACAGGAATAGCTATTCCTAGTTTATCACGAGCTTAACCCACAAATGTATAATAATAAACATGGAATAAAGCTTAACTCTAGAATAAACTCTCCATAAACGTCATTTTAACACAGGGTTAAGAGATATTCTCGGAATAACTAATCTGGAAATAGAAAATTATTTATTATTACCGCTGTTACTGATTTATTCAGAATAGACCCATAAGTTTATATCATATTTTACGAATTTTATTTTTAGTCATAAACTATTTATATTCATTTTATGAAACATTTACATTAATAGGGTCACGTGGCTGTGTGTGTTAGGTGACCGATTGTGATTTGGACGATCCGAATTCGATTCCTTCCGGAATCAAAGTCAAAAAAATAAAAGTCACCCATATGGTCTAGTAAATGCTCTAAATAATACAGATGATATCGTCTTTATAAAAATCTGCAATCCCAAGGGTGAGGATGTCACTTTACGGGCACCGAATCAGAATCAAAATTCGCCACTAAACGAATTAATTTATGCGCTTCAAAATTTTACTAATAATGTATGCTAGGAAATATTGATCACCACACATAGTACAATGGATTATGTGACCAAAATTTTTTTACTCCATAAATTATAGAGTTTACCTATCCATATTTTTTAAAATTTGTTTAATACTAATAGAAATGCAGAAAAACTGTATTAAAAATATTGTGACTTCACCTGTACGAAATAATAAAAACAATAATAGTGAAAAAGACAGGTCTGTATTTGTCTCTTTTGCTTTCGTTGATTCTTTTACTTCACACAGATAACGACACAGAATTTTTAATACAGTTTTTTTAATGCTATTAATATTTAACATTTTTTAAAAAATACGGGTGTTATTTTTAACTCTATTAATATTTTCTCTTAATTTTGTTATTTTTTTCTCTTATGTGATTCAAATTTGAGATAAAACTTCATTCAGACGCTATTCGAATTTTACTTTGCAAATAATATAATATCACTCCTAGAATAACCAGAAGAGTAGTTACACTTTTTCATAAATTATTCTATATTTGAAGTTACAAGTTTTAGTATGCAGATGAATTTCGCTGTACATAATATTAAGTAGCTTTTGTAGTTTTAAGTTTTTATTTTCAATTAGTTAGTCACTTCAAACTTCGTGTTTTGTTTGCAAACTATAATGAATGAAGACAATACGACAATCAACTGGGTAAAGTTTGTTTTGTTGAGGTTGTGAGTGAATTAAGTGTTGGAGTGAGTACGCGCCCGTCACCACCGACACACACTCTAGCTCTTTCTGTCTGCAATGTGCAATAGCTCTTGCTCTGTCTTCCTGCACGGCTCCCACTCCCGCGCAAAAATCGCACAATCTTCTGTATTCGTTTTCGATGTAGAAAATATATATCAGATTATATAAATATAATTCATGTACAGAATGTAAATGTTGATGTAAATAAGTAGATTAAATAGATGTAGTAATACAGAATATTGTGTGATACAAACATAGAGCTGTTTGTTTTTTTAAATCTAAAAGCAAGATTTAAACTGTTTAAATAAAATGCACATTAAAAGATAGAAGATTATATTTGATGTTTGAATGTTGCAAAATTTCTTTTAAAAACGGAAATGATAATCATGGAACGACATACACTTAAATAATATTTAAATTGTAATGTTATAAATGAATGCATGATTTAATTTTAATAAGTTTTACATTGCTATTAAGTAAACTCATAATCTTATGAAAGAAATGTAACTTATGTATTTGCAATGCACTGCCTATTTGTAAAAATATTTTTAGAATAATTATAAGATATAAATGTTTTCATCGCTTTACATATAGAAACATGTTGATATAATGTAGGTGAGCGATATAATTACTGATTCTTTTAATTGAATCGGCCTTTAGGATTAATGTATTTCTGTTAGTTGTGTTTGGCAGTTTTAAAGAGTACGATTAACCTAACAAATTATTATCGAGCGGTACATGATACAACATAACGAATATACCTACGATGAAAACTTTTTATGTAGTTGACTGAATTTGTGTGTTACGTCAATATAGGAATTGAATCATTCGTTACAAATATTCACGCTTTTATTTTGATGCAATTGCATCTCTACAAAATTAAACTCACACCATTCCACAAAATTTGTATTGTAGATTAAAATTGGTGGGTATAACAATTATTGTATATGCGACTTTGTTGCAATTAATTATAAATATAATTTTAGTATTGGAAGGTTTTACACGGAGACCAAATTTTATACTAAAATGATCAAAAGGTGACATAATAAAAGCGCCAAATTCAGTGGCGGCTCATCCACTCAAACTTTAGTGAATTTTTTTTTTTATTCAAGATCAAATGCCTTATAATTGAAAGTTACTTTTTTTCAAGGGATGCGCAAATACATGTTTTTTCCCTTTCATGTACAAAAATAAATTGCCATTTTAGGAAATTCTTTGACAAATAGTTTATCTTCATAAGACAGTTGATTAAATGGATTTTTGTTAATTAAAAAATTAACAATATCTTCAGAATTCCTTATATTGTCACTCAATTCTTTTAAAGTCCCAGTCGAAGCCATTATTTGTTTTTGTTTTCAACTAAAATTCAAAATACATAAACACTACGTAGGTAACCTATAAAAACAACGAAAAAAACGAAAGAAATAAATACTTCCTGCAATACGTAGTCGCAAACCAGAGCCTATTATAATAAAAATGCTAGACAAGACAGGTTATGTTATGTTTGTTTATCGTTGAATGCAATATGCACCATGCAGTTAATATTATTTAATGTCCGACCGTTACGTTATTGTTATCATAACAACCCTGCTTTCAGGGTTGTTATATACCAAATACCACCCTAGGGTGTGTTATAAATTTGACGTTGTTGCTATTGGGTACAGAATACAGAAACTCTGGGGAGGATACAAACAAGAATATCGCGTTACCTAGTTACAGCGTTTGCAAGCAAATAGATTAATATCTCTAACAAAAATCACAATGATAGGACAAAAATCTTTAATAAAATAATATATCGGTCGGACATTAACCGTTGAACGTACCACGGGCGTTAAACGGACAATAATGCCTTCGGTCAACGTACACACCTCGGGCCGGAGGCCCTCGGAAAGCACACTGTTGACCTCAGGCGTTATTGTCCTTATAACACCCTTGATACGTTAATTACTATAATCTTACTTGCAAGAGTATACAGTAGATGTCATGAACCTACTTACAAAATTTATCAGTACGCCACGTACTGATAAATTTTGTTGATTGTATTCACGTATGGTAACGGCCTCTATAGGGTCGCGTGGAAGGTAAAATAACTTTTATCCTTTACGCACTCATTGCATTTAGCATTTGAAGCAATGCTTCAAACAGGTCTTTGTCTAGCGCACGTGTTTTAACCGGAATGAATGCTTTATCAAAAACATTAGGCAGTTATACCAATCATTTCGAGAAGCACTTTATAGGGTGTAAATTAGATGAACTGGATTACATATTAGTAATGGTGGTGGCTTAAATTATTCTTTTGATATTTATAAAGACAAGCATTAACGGAATAAGTAAAAATTTAATTTACATACTACTTTACATTATTTACAGCTTTATTTCTTTTCTGGTGAGGCACTGCCTACCCTGAAAAACCGCCACTGACCAGATTTAGTTTTTAAATAGAACAAATCTTTTTTGTTTACTCGGTATGATTTTTATTGGATATTAAAGTACAATTCAAATGACTCCCACAACTATTCGCAGATTCTAATATTTGTGATAAAATTTTCAAAGACTTCCTGGCGGAGATTTCGTTCAATATCATTAATAATCAAAAATCTTAATATCTTGCTGTCCAATTAAGTTAGTATTTCTGGAGATGATATGGTTGGAAATCTGTTAATACAATAAATAATTATTTCTCACGCAGTATGACAGGTCGCGCAATCCTGTTGGAATCACATATCACTGAAGTCCATAACAACTAGGTAATACCAGAACCCTGTAATTATATTGCGGTAACAAGTACCATTCATCATTACAGCAGCTCCGAGCTCATATTCAATGATAATAACGCGTTGCTCTTTCGTGAAACATTCAAAGTTTCAGATATCAACCAACTCTTGTGGTATACATAAAATATTCATACGGTTGAGCCAGTATCTAGTGGAACGTCTGTGCGCATCTCATGCAACAATTGAATTATATTTTAAGTAATTTTGCAGTTCTTGGGATTATACCGTGTGTCCCAAACACACCTTGACATAGGCGTTTAACATGAGAAAACAGTTTTTTGCATATAAAAAGTGTCCGGCAGAAAATTAAGCCATGCTATTGAACATGATAATAGTAAATTACCTCCTGTACGTTATGTAATACTAATTACTGCATTATCAGTGCATAAATTAAAGAAAATTATAAATAACTGTCAATAAATATTTGTTTCAATATTTTATTATGTAATAAAAAATATTTGCAATTGTCATTGTGGCTGAATGGTTAGCGTATTTGCAAGAATTTTTGCAGGTTGGGGTTCGAGTCTCCATCAAGCTAAACTATTTATTTTTTATTTATGAATTAATACATTGTAATACATTTTTATAATATTCACTCGATCGTTAGCGTTTAAGAAAATTCATGTTGACACGAATATTTGATATAAACAAATGAACACATTGTTGACACGAAAAGAAAAATACTTTAAATATTTTTTTTATAGAAAAAGCTTATTTCTAAATTATTGTAATTGGAAATAGAAGATAAATATTTAAATGGATAACAATATTTTATAAATAAAAATAATTGATTTTAACAATGACAAAAATTGATTACAACAATCAAAATATGGATTTAATAAAAATGCATAATTCTTTCTTTTGATCTTAATAATACATGATAATAACACAATGAATATGTGTATGTTTTGTATTTTTACCGTATTTATAAAGGAAAAGTATGTGGTATAGTTTAAAATCTTGCTTTTGACGGTTATTACTTCCATTGAAATTACTATTATATTGTGATAGAAACTTATTTGTAATTATTTAACTAATTCATCCATATTATATCATAATATCTTTAATATAATTTGTAATTAATACATAAATAAATAAAATTAAAGAAAAGTTTAGCTTGATGGAGATTTGAACTCCAACCTACAAAAAATCTTTTATTTCACAGGCAAACATGCTAACCATTCATCTAAAATGACATTTATTTATAATTTTCTTTAATTTATGCAATGATAGTACAGGAGGTAATGTACTATTATCATATTAAATAGCCTGGCTTAATTTTCTGCCGGACACTTTTTATTTACAAAAAACTGTTTTCCCATGTTAAACGCCTATGTCAAGGTTTTCTTGGGACGCACGGTATAATAAATTCATGTGTGAATAGCGATTACGGTGAAATAACCAATTCTTGCACCATTTTTATTTTAACTCATTTGTAAAATGGCCAAACGGAGGGGCCTGTATCTATAATCTTTACTTGACGTCCTCTGTAGTTCTCCGTGCTGTCAAACGGGTTGCCCGGGCGCCAATCGATCGGTCTGTAACACAGCACAGGAGAGGTGGTAGATCCTGAAAAGGACGCTCTTGTAGCGTTGCTGAAAAGAGTGGCTTGAACACCAAAAAGGGCTCGGGTTGCTTAGTCGGTTTTTGACAAATGAAATCAAATATAATAAATTTTAATATTTTATTAAAATGTATTAAAAACGATAATAACAAAACAAAATGAAAATAGCAATCGGTAGCAAATAAACGGCAAATAATCATATAAATGAATCAGCGATACTTGCAGGTTTTTTCATTATAGCGGTGGATCAACAATGGGGGGGGGGACGGGTAACAATGGCACACACCAGAGTTACGGGACCACGGTACGGACGGTCAAAAATGGCACACACCAAAGTTGACAACGGGAGGTTAACAATGGCACACACCAAAGTTATGGGAACCGGAACGGAAACAGTGTTGTCTTTCGACAAAACCCATCAAGAATCGCGATTACGACAAACAGTGGCGAACGCCACTGTACGGAAAAAACCGGCTACGGACACCGGTACGATACACCTTCTGCACTCTCTCACGAACTGCCGGCACACACCAACAGCGCTAAATCAGAGACAGCCAAGGTCATAACCAACTTACTCGCCCGGCACTCACCGTCTAGGCTCGATGAAGAGCTAATGCTCTCTTGAGAGAAGACACACGCTCTCTCTCTTAAAACTGTCGTGTGGACCCGTATTTATACCCCAAAAAACCGTTAAAAATACCTAAAAAGATGTAAACTTGATTCTAGTCATCCTGCAAATACTCGCTGTTATAAATAAAAAAATATAAAAGTACAAAATCATGGGGAATCGAACCCGCGAGCGTGCTAACCACTTGATCACGTGGCTTGTGGCATGCAGAAAACAAATTTATGAACATTAGCAGTTTTAAACAAAATACATTTTACAACAAACGACATACAATATATTTAAACAATTACATTGTATGCGTAATCTTCAAAATACAAAGTAATACAACTGCAAGAACAACATTTTCACTTGTGGGTTTTGAATAACTAAACTTCAGCAAAAAATTAACTTGCTAACCACAATACTACAACGCTAAACACGAAAATTAAAGTCAAAATAGTGACCATCGTCACACAGTAGATATGTAATATGTTTATAACAGTATTATGACAAGACCGGGAACAGTGTTCTTTAGCACAGTGCACTAATTTCTATTTCATTTATTTCAATATTCTTTTTTAAAAACACGAAGGAATGGGTTTTAATTTTATATAGTATCGGTTGTTTTCAGATCGTTCGCGGTCGATGCGTCTGTTCTGTGGGCCCCTTTACAGTTTATTGCAAAGAAATGAATTATTGCGCATTATGTTTTCACAATTTCAGTACAAGAAAATAAAAAATGTCTAATTTATCATACTGAAGTAAGTATTGAAATTAAAATGTTGCATTACATGGTTCTGAACAATTTAATATAGAATTAAATACTGCGTCGGGCAGTCTTTACCCTCAATAATTAATTTGTCAGATCTTGCCAAATTACAACTCACAGAATAAAATTTAATATACCATTCAAAACAGTTAGTGTATGAATCGCCTATTCTGTATTTATTTAAATTTATATTTTGATAAAGTACCTAGTATTGATGTCATATGATAAATCTGTATACTTAGCTAAAATATATTTTTATCAAATAGTTTATTGCAAAATTAGCACAATCGTTAAATAGAAAATGTGAAATAAATAATTATTAAGACATGAACAAATTGAATATTTTATAAATAAGGTTATGAGTTTACTTATTAGTTATAATCATCAGGCTCATCATGATTCATTGTGTGAATGTGGTACCTGCCCCTACCCAACCGTTCTCCCAGTATATAATTTGCGTTTTTAATTTGATCTGGTTTGGTTTGGTTGGTCCCGCTCACCCGCTATGTGTGTGATGCGCTCTGGTCTGGTGCGATGTCACTGTTCGCGGGTCACGGGTCAGGTCTACTATGGGTCATGTGCTACGCCCCAAGCTACCACCGCAGCCGCCTCCCAACCACGCAGACCAGCAGCAGAGGGCTGGCTTGAGGGTAAGTACTGGATGTTAGGGGCGTGAGATCAGAACATGACGAAGAAGAGAACACCGAACAGATATTAGGAATTTTTGTCCTCTAACTGTATCAGTTGTTAAATTTAACTAATATAAAATGGGCGATATATAACTGAACGTTTTGGATGTATGCGTTTTTGTGAGTTGCTTTTTGGCAGTTTTAGGAACACACCTCACATCATGAAATAATTTAATTAATTTGATTCAAGTTATCTCGCACTTTTTTACAATATACTTTTCTGACTAAAATATAGTTTCTAAATCGTATCTTTTTCTGCCTTTTTGCAAGCTAAATCCGACATTAGTTTTCATCTAAGTTTCATACTATAACTTGTTTCAAATAAGAAAATAGCATTGGTTAAACGTACTGTGTGTGCAGTATAATCATGTCAAAAATGAAGTGTTTTAAAAGTGATTTTTTCGTTTAAAAATTTAGATAAATTCGCTTCCTTATTCATTGTTAAACAATGCGCAAATAGTTGTAGTCCAATAGTGGGGTATAAAAATAAAATCTTTATCCAAGTTATCGACCTTGGCGCACTTCCGTTCGTGCCGGCATCATGGAAAAATGACGCGAATAAGTATTTCTCGAAATATCTCCTGACCAATATGTATTAGAAGAATATTGTATTGAATGACAAGTGTTACAATACTTGCGTTCAGTCTGGCTAGCGTTAGCCCAGCAAAAATGTAGCGCTGTTTAAAGTAAGAAAATAACTGACAGTTCTATCTGTATACTGTTGAAATCTAGCAGACTTAATTTTGAAATGGAAATTATTATTTAGACTGTTAGAAAATTCACCAGAAGTAAATATTTATTAACCAGGTAGTAAATTTGTTAGAAAGTGACGTTCGTTGCAACCAAACTTGACGCATGCAGTTCGCTATATGTTTTAGCGAAATATTTCTCACTAGCTATTTCTTCTAGTATTATATTTGATGTAATTATTTTGTTATAAACAATCTAATAGAAGTAATTTTCGTAATTTTCCATGAGTAATGACAGATTATGACAACTAAAATGAAATATATGTATTTGACACTTAGATTAATTTACCAACTTCACAGATAAAAAAATCCCCAAAAACAGCTGTACAAAATTGTTTATTGTGGCACTGTTTTTAACCAAATTATCGGTTTTGTAGAGCGCGTTCAATACACAAAACAAGCAATCGGAAGTAAAATTTGTTAGCCTATCATTTGCTTGAACACCAAATTTCTCGCTTGTCTTGCTAACTTATCAAATATAAATAAAAATAAATATTTCATCACGGCATTTTACCCATTGCTGGGTGTGCCAATCTGCTTCGTACACAGATATCGGTAATGATGGAATATTTGTACCGTGTGGGCGCTTACCAGGCGTCAAATATAATGACGGGAAATGCAAATTATACATATGAAGTTAACTTGTATTGTTTCTATCTCATTTTATCGTGTGTTTATGTCACTCATATGTCAAAAAGGCTTTCAAAGTTTTGTGATGAATGTTTATAATATTATTAAATTTGAAATATTTTCTTAGACTTAAAAAAAATCTTCAAAATTAATTCCACTATCTGCAAATAATTTTACCTATATATATAAATTCATTTTATATAACTTTCCAGACCAATAATAGAGATACACATGTTATATTTGACAACTGTATAACTTTCTCGATAACAGTTGTGAATGACGGTTCGTCATATAGCTAGCAAATCGTTCAGTGTACCAGGCAACAATTCTCGTTTACTTATCTAGCATTGGCCGCGTTCAGCACCAATCATCGCTGGCATCGCTGAGCAGCGAAGTTTGCCGAACAAAATGAATGGACGTATGCGATTGGTTCAGCAATTGCATTCCGCAACATCGACGCTCAATGGTACTCATGGGCGCCATTTGCTTGATTTGCTTACTTCATTGAACGGATTGAACGTGCCTAATATTCCCTACAACTTTTGTTTAAAATATTGTTTTTTATAATCAATAGATAGCGAGTTATAGAGTTTCAGTCACTAGATATTGTCAAAAATCATTTTTTTCTTCAAGTGTACAATAATATTCATATTATGCTACTATACACACACTATAGAAGATATTCATTGTATTACTAGTACAACAATGTTGTTCATTATTGTACTAGTAAAAAAATGTTAGCTTCTTAGTTCACCGTTGGCGGCAGCAGTCGTCACAGCAACACAGACCATATTGAAAAATTGTTATTTGACAGTCGTATCGTCGTTTGTGTTTTGTAGTGTACACAGCCAACTATGGCTGAAATTGCAAACGCTATAATTAAAACAATTCTAGAAAAATATTGAAAAATCTCCAGTTTTCTTTGAAACACTTGAAGAAAAAATAGTATATGTTACTCGGAGCAGAACGCCCTTTTTGTGTTTTACCCAGCTTGCCTGGCCTCGGCTAGCGCCTCGGCCGCAATAGCTGGGTTCAACACAAAAAGACCGCTTTCTACTCCTAATAACATAATATACTATTGCTGATTTTAGTTTTTGCAAATAACTTCTATGATGAAACAATATTGAATTTTTGATTACACACTTTTTATTTTCTTTTAAATGGTGATGTATAATTTTTTTTTTCAGTGTTTGATTTTGAATTATGACATGAAAGTTAAATATTTTATATAGACGCTATACTATCACCACGAAAAAAGAATTTTCACAGCATTTCAACTGCTATAGCTCACTATCTATTTGTTATAGAAAAAAATGTGTTAGGCCAAAGTTGTAGGGAGAAGATATTTGAAAATAAAACGATTTTTCGCGATATCGGCGCAGACGGAAGTGCATCAGGGTCGAAAACTTGAATATTTTATTATGACTAAACCCGTAAATATAAAACATATCCAAAAATAAAAATAATATGCTTTCTAGCAAAAAAAAAGTTTATGTAAAGTAATATCGAATTTAGCAACAAAAAAAAATGATGTAAAAGATCCTTTAGGATTTATATTTGTGTCCTTATCAAATTCAACCCACTTCAGAACTACAGTTTAAATAGGTACCATAAACATAATACATATTATAGTAATTTGATATTATGGCTGAGCGGGCTGAGGTATGATCATAAAAATTAATATAGTAGTTATTGAGGAAGTACCTTCATAAAACTTCTTAATATGCGTACGCATATTTATAACATGTACAGCTAAATGTAGCAGGTGTATTCGCCAAAACTGCCAAATTCAACCAACACAGTCACAGACTTTGAAATAGTTTATCATTCAATTCGTTTATTTATATCTCCTATAAGAATAGAATAAAATACAGAAAGATACTTGTTTTATTTATTTTAATATGAAAAAATACGGCATCCATAAGCTCATGATGTTGACCATAGCTTTAACGCCTTTGGTGGATTCCCGGTCAGCCCACCCCATAATCCGACACTGGATACAATAATTATGAACAAAAAATTAGATGTTTGACCTGAATAGTTTTTTCTTGTCGTCACGTTCTTTTTTCACAATCCTTTTTACATACATGTTTTGCTACTTCCTGCACGATAAGCTTTGGTTGTACACCACAACTAAACTAAACACTTCCAAACGTAGACATTTGAAACCATAAACAAATAAGGTGTGCTGTGTTAGCGCGCGCACACCATAACCAAAGATTCTCAAACTATAACAAATCACAAATAAAAACTCAAACTTGGTTTACTTTGTGATACATTACATCAAATAAAAGGAATTGATTTAGATTACGATTCTTTAATATCTCAACATTCATTTAATTATTTCACTAGTTGGGAAATAAACTTACATTTGAAACATACTGAATTTTAGACTGAAATATGGATCTATAATTCTAGTTATTTCGTCAGTTTAATATATTTCAAATGTTAAAAAAAATAATGCAAAAAGATAAGCTTGTAGAAGTCGTAGCCAGATTGTAAAATGAGTGTTTTTATAAAAAGGCTCAGCGTTTTTTTTAAAACGACGAACAATTTAAGCCACATTGTAAAATAAATATTTGGACATTTTCGTTTGCAATTTTTCTAAACATACTTTAACGTAACCTAACCGAACACACAAGGCGGTAACTTAATAAATTTGGCTGTAAACTATTCATCGTTTTATAAAACGTTTAGTTGTTTTATTAAACGACTAGACATTCTTTTTGTCTATAATGAAAATGATTAGGCAGAAGACGCACGTCATCAATCTGAAAAGAACCTTATAAAATGAAATATAACTTGTAAAAATTATTGGATGTTATTTATTTTTAAAAGAAGAAGAAAAAAAGTACTAGCATTAAGCAATGATATTTATAATTATTTCTAAGTCAATCGTTATTCCTTTTACGGAATATAAAATTATTTGAAATAATTGTAGTTTATTTTCGTACCGTACGTTGGCACTACTGAGAATGATCATGTTATGTCAAATAATTTTATATTCCGTAAAACGAATAACGATTGACTTAGAAATAATTGTAAATATCATTGTTTAATACTAGTACTTTTGTTTCTTCTTCTTTTAAAAATAAATAACATCCAATAATTTCTACAAGTTATATTTCATTTTATAAGGTTTTTCTCAGGTTGATGACATGCGTCTTCTGCCTATATTTTCACTATAAGTGTTTTACAAAAAAACTAATTTTACAATCAGGCTACGAGTACAACATATACAGCTTTATTGAGGGTGTATATAATTTGGTGAGCTGATTCCAGTCATAAAGATTTTTTTTCAAAATTGACCGACAAAATTTTTATTACAAAAAAAATAATTATTTAATCACTTAACTGATGTTGAATTGCAAATACATTAGTTTATTATTATTTTTATTAAATACTTTGTGTCGACCAGAGACACTAAAAAAAATGTACCCTTCATGAACCATGCGAAAGTCTTTTGAGTGAGAAACAGTTTATTGATATGTATATTGTATATACCTTCAAAAATTGGTACCCTTTTTAACACCTTTTATAATGCATAAGTTTATTACCTTGTTGTTAAACGCTAAAAAAACCATAAATATGGTTAGTCTAGAAAATATATGATTTTTGGCAATTGCCATTTGATGATTGGAACTTACAAGCAAGTTTGAGTTTTAAAATGACTTTAACAACTGTACTGATGTAGTTGGTTTGGGAACCATTGGTCCGTAGCTAGGGGTTGTGTTGCAGGGCTCCTTGAGCCGCGCTCTGGGTTTATCCCGCTCTCGAGACAAGCACTCGCCAACATCCTCCAGCGAGACATCCTCCGTGGTGAGCCGCGTGAGCATGAGCGGCGCCGAGTCGCCCGTGTACGCCACGCCCTACAGCTTCCGCTACTCGTACACCGGGTCCAGCGTGGCTGACGCCCAGTCTGTAGCCTCCAGCACAGACTACCATGCCACCAAAGATTTCTTGGACAACATTGTGCTCGAGGATGGCGCGCTCAGAAAGCATCGCCGTGTTAGGAGTATAGGAGATATTGATGTTATTCCGATAGCACCTGTGTGATTGTTTCAGCTCTTGACCTTTCCTGCTGAGTGGAGGAACTCGACTTTCATTGTGCACTTACTTTATTTATAGGAAATCCAGGAATACTAAATATCTACAAATTATTATTCCAATTTCTGTTCTGTAAAAAATGTAATTAAAAGGTTGTAGGTAGCTATAGGCGATTCAAATTAACTTCTCCCGCCATTTTCAACACGTGGTGTGACGTCACATGTACTTGTACAAACTGTCATTCAGTTAAGAGTTGTGTATGAAGTTTTGTGTGTGTACTGCCATTATAATATAATAGAAATGATTAGCCAGACGACGCACGTCATCAACCTGAAAAAAACCTTACAAAATGAAATATAACATGTAGAAATTATTGGGTGTTATTTTTTAAAAAAAGTAGAAAAAAGTACTAGTATTAAATAATGTATATATTAATGATATTTACAATTATTTCTATTTACATGAAATTATTTGAAATAATTGTAGTTTATTTTCATACCATACGTTGGCAATTCTGAGAATGACCATGTTATGTCAAATAATTTTATATTCCGTAAAAAGAATAATGATTGACTTAGAAATAATTGTAAATTCATAAATGTATACGTTTCTTTAATAAAAGTATATTTTTTCTTTTTTAAAAAATGATGTGGCCAGCACAATACCTTCCGTCAATCATGTGTATTATGTACAAATTCCATATATAAATTTTCTTGCAAAAGATTATAAATTTTTGGTATTATGTGATTCCCTTTCTCGGCAACTGAATTCCATACTCCTGATACTCCTGATAACAAACAAACCACATGAAATAAGAAAATTATGAAATTTTGATTGAAAAATTATAACACTTGTCAGTTATGAACATAATTAATTGCTGTCATTTTGACACGGGTCAAAGTCATGTTACTGCACGCGCCACATACATAAATTTTCTTGCAAAAGATCCTATATTTCCAGTAGTTATTTCATTAACAAACTATGCAAATTGCACTTGACACTGACATCTTCTTCTTTAATTTTTCCCATTCGTTAGGGGGTCGCTATTTTTTATTTTCTTCTTCCACTCATTTTTGTTTTGCGTGTCGTCCTCATTCAGTTCCTTTTCTCTCAAGTCTTCTACAATACAGTCTTTTCATCTTATATTTGGTCTTCCTATGTTTCTTTCACCTTCTATTAATATATTCATCTCTCCTCATGACATGTTCAAACCAATGTAATCGTCTCTCTTATATCTAGAAACTTCTAACACTAGAGTTACTTCCCTTATTCTTTCATTGATTTACATTTTATTGATACTGACATCTGTCAATTTGAATTACCTGAATATATTAGCAGTTTCCATGGTTAAGTTAGCATAGCTGGCTGAATTATGAAATTTATATAAAATTTATTATCGATATTCTTCTTTAACTCTATATCTGTTGAATATCAAATATAAAATGCAATCAAATCGTATAGAGAATAATATATTCTTTAAGTTATAATAACATTTAACTGATTTTTTCAAGAAAAACTGTTAAAATCTTCAAATGAGGGTACTTCCGGTTGATCAATTATAACCAAAATCTAATCAAGTCTGCATATGGTTGTAAGGAAGAGGAATACGCAAGAATTCTAATTTTTGGAATTCTAGTATTGGAGATATCGTGCACAAAACGGCGTCCACACACACACACACACATACACACACACACACACACACACACACACACACACACACACACACACACACACACACATACAGACATCATCGTAAAAATAGTAAAATCGTATTGTAAAGACCCTAAAACGTGCTTATTCAATGAAAACTCACCACCGATTTTTTTGACCAAAGACAATACCTTCCTTACCTATAGGTGACGGAAGGTAAAAACACCCAATTATTTCTACAAATTATATTTCATTTTACAAGGTTTTTTTCAGGTTGATGACGTGAGTCTTCTGCCTAATAATTTTCACTATACATATATTTATGTAATTTGTGCAATGTCCATTTCGATTGCGATTTTGTTAATTATGGAGAAAATTTTATTTCTATAATATTTACAAATGTAAAATTAATTCTTAAATAATCTGATACTGCATTCGTTATTTTTAACTTATTTGTATATTAAATATAATACGCCATAATTTGAAGAAACATCTAGAAATAGTGTACTTTATATCTCAAAACGTATAAAAAGTATGAAAATTTTACGATCGCTCTCTAATTTAACGGCATAATCAAACGAAAGAAAGTGTTTTTAATCACTCTAAAATGAATATAAATTTAATAAACATATTGAATTTTTTAAATTCTGACGACGTTTCCGCGTTATTTTTGTTGTGATGTCTCAAAATTAATGCGATATTTGATCACCAGATTGAGTTCGCTCATCTTGAATCGCTTACATTACATAAAATAATGAACTTAAAATTTCATAAAAATTTTCATAAAAAAATCCGGAATTGACCTTTTCAATTTAAAGAGATAGAAAACATGCGCAATGAGATCTGCGCATAGTAAGCCAAAAAATGGCGGGGTTATTTTTGACGTTTCGTTTGACACCCCAGCTGGCAGTTGCTGGCACCATTTTATAGTGAAAATGATTAGGCAGAGGACTCACGTCATCAACCTGAAAAAAACTTTATAAAATGAAATATAACTTGTAGAAATTTTTGGGTATTATTTATTTTTAAAAGAAGAAAAGTACTAGTATTAAATAATGTATATATTAATGATATTTACAATTATTTCTAAGTCAATCGTTATTCCTTTTACGGAATATAAAATTATTTGAAGTAATTGTAGTTTATTTTCGTACCATACATTGGCACTACTGAGAAGTACCATATTGTGTCAAATAATTTTATATTCCATAAAAGGAATAAGAACTGACTTAGAAATCATTCTAAATTCATTATTATATACGTTTTTTTAATACTAGTATATGTTTTCTCATTTTTTAACAATAAATAACAACTAATAATTTCTACAAGTTATATTTCTTTTTATAATATTCTTTTCAGGTTGGTGACAAGTCTTCTGCTTATTCATTTTCACCATACTTACTATGTGCAGTGATAGAAAGAGTTAGCTGTTAAATTAAAAAGGTCTATTACTATTTCTTCTGAAATATTTTTGAATAAAAGTATAAAGTATTTATGAAAATTAATGAAGAATAATTTAAAAGTAATGACTTTGAATATATAATACATATAAGAACGGCAACGCATATGGCCTAGCAAGATACTATATCTGTCTCTTTTTATTCACAAAATTATTGCAGATAGCTAGTGACTCCTACCACAAAACTATGAACTACGATAAATCGTGCTGACATCATTGCCAAATAGTATTTGTTAGAGGTATTCAATAATCAATAATTCAAAAATATTGTTTCATAATAACCAGATAATATATTTTGAATCTTCAATGTACATGTATACTTGTTTTACAGTAGCAAACTTAAAAACCTTTTTAAAATCTTATCTTGTTGTTCTAGCTACGTGGCAACACTGCGCAACATCCACCTATTATGTATTTTTTTAACTAACTCAGAAATAATTAGTATACGGAGGAATAGATGGCACCTTCTCTCGAAATATTTAATCTAAATACATTACGTTGCCGTTCTTGTATTGTATTATATATTCAAAGGTAATGACTTATTATTGGTGATTTAAAAGTTTGACCATTCCGGAAATTTTTAGTTGGAGATAACCGTTCCGGTACTTTTTGATTTAGCAATACTCCTCTTGTTATAAGTACTGTCACACAGATAGTGTGAATACGTCGTAATTACTCAGTTTTCAAAATGGTTCTTTTCAAATTATTCTTGACTTTGCTGTGGTATTCGACAAATAATTGAGTGAAAAGTGTTGTGATATTTATAATTTATATTTTTCATTAAATATAGGTATAGTTTAAAATTAACTTTTTGAAACTGCTTAAGCAGACTGCATAAAACATTCCAGTACATTATTGTAATATAGAGATCACTATATACTCGTACAAGATATTTTTTTTTTTGATTATCTGTCGATCAGGTATATTTACTTCAACACTCTTTTTCATTTTTGTTGAATTTTTAATATTTTCGAAGAAATGAAAACAATTTTTGTACGTTTTAATTGCACTGTTGTCATATTGTTAAATTGAAACTTACAAAATTGAAAATATTTCTTCTAGTCTTTTTCATATTGAATATTAATAATTTAATTATATTATTTTTATCTATTTATTCCCATGCATAAGATAGTAACTTCACACGTTGGACCGTTGGACTATACAGTACGTGAAGTTTGACTTTTCAATAGCGATACGTAAAATGCAATACATTTCTTATAAAATTTGTTTTACACATTACACCCACAAGAATTCTTGCTCTTTTTGGCACGAATCATTTTTTTATTATATTGCTATAACAATTATTTGACATTTAACTTCAACGACATACAGAAAATATTTTCGAATTTTGACTACTTTTATTGAATTGATCGTATAAAAAGTATAGTATGCTCGCATTGCAAACTGTCGTGTAAAAAAAATCAGCTTACGCATTTATTATTTCACAACATACTATTTTGAAGATGTTTGTAAATATTCTATCAATTATTTTATTTTTCGTATAATCTATTTTTAATTTGAACAGAAATAGGATGTTTAATAATATTTAGATATTTATACTATTGGATAGTGGATTTGTAAATAATTAATAAAACTTGTTTTCTCGTAAATAAAAATTATTAGAAATGCTCAGAATAATTTTATTAATTATTTACAAATTTTCTGCAAAATATTAAATGTATTTCCAGATTTCCTTAATTCTAGTTTTATAAGTTTGTTATTCGTTACCGTACTATATGTGAAGAAAGTGTGATAATTTAATATTTATATTATTTAAGACATTTGTGAAACTTATTTAAAGAATACTCGTATATGTGATTTTAATGTGTAAAAAAGTATTTTTATTATATTTTATATGCAACGTTCATCATAAAATTATTTAGGAAATCATTGGCATTAGTTATCAAAATTATTTTTCCATAATACTTTTTACATTAATATCAGTTCATATGAACGTCATTTTTCGACATAGCATGATATAATAACAACGCAAAATGTGTTCTAATTATATTCGGCACTAAATCAGCCAGAAAACTATTTAAATAATCATTGTAAGTAGTTATATCAAAAACTTTTTTAAATTTATTTTAAATGATTTGTATGTGCAATAGAATATACATATAACAATTATAATTATAAGATATTATACCAAAGTTTACTCATTGCCCATCTATTTTAGTAGGATTTATGTTTTATATAACATAACAATATAGTAAACATAACAACAGAAGAAATGTTGTAGATCTTATGGAACTATATTTTGTTGTTTTTGTTAAGTTCATAAATAGTAGCTTTAAGACGTTATAACTGAAGTCGAGATCAGATTACAGAAACGGAGTGGTGAATCCTATAAATCCTCCTGAGGCACTGTCTTAATAATTCAGTTATTTATTAAACTGTCATGGCGGTGGTTTTTGTTTTTGAAGTGAAGTGATTTTATCTGCTTGATATTTATGAACATGTTTGTTTATATTTCAAGGTCAAAGAGGTTAGAGCACCAGTAATTATTATATTTTCTTTTATATACAAAAACAAACCTTTTTGCACGACCAAATTTCAATTTTGAGGTGAGGTAATACATCGACAATTTCACCTATTTTATTGACTTGTTAATCTAGCAACATAAATGTTTTTTTAACAGATTTTACCGGACTAGTCCCGAAAGTCGGGCCTTTAGAACTTGCCGGTAAAATTATCGAAAATATCACATAAAAAATAATACGTCCTCGCCATTTCTTATATTTACATTTTGTTATGTTAAGAGTACTATATACATCCACATTAATTGGTGTATATTTATATTATTATTATAAATATATAGTAAAAATGATTAGGCACGCACGTTATCAACCTGTAAAAGCTTATAAAATGAAATATAATTTGTAGAAATTATTGGGTGTTATTTGTGTTTATAAAAAGATGAAAAGAAAATACTAGTATTAATAAACGAATATATTAATGAATTTACAATTATTTATAAATCAATCATTATTCCTTTGACGGAATATAAAATTATTTGACATAATATCGCCTTTTCAGTAGTGCCAACGTATGGTACGAAAATAACTACATTTATTTCAAATAATATTTTCGTAAAAGAAATAACCATTGACTTAGAAATAATTGTAAATATTATTAATATATTAAGTATTTTTTTCTTCTTTTTTTAAAAATAAATTACACCCAATATTTTTTTTAAGTTATATTTCATTTTATAAGATTTTTTCAGGTTGGTGACGTGCGTTTTCTGCCTATTCATTTTTACTATAGTACTCTCTCCACGACAGCTTTGAGAACCGGTAAGGTGACGCCTGGCAAACTCCTTCAACGGTACATATATAGTGAAAATGATTAAGCAGAGGACTCACGTCATCGACATGAAAAAAACCTTATAAAATGAAATATAACTTGTGGAAATTATTTGGTGTTATTTATTTTTAAAAGAAGAAAAAAAGTACTAGTATTAAGTGATGTATATATTAATGATATTTACAATTATTTCCAAGTCAATCATAATTCCTTTTACGGAATATCAAATTATTTGAAATAATTGTAGTTTATTTTCGTACCATACGTTGGCACTACTGAGAATGACTATGTTTTGCCAAATAATTTTATATTCCGTAAAAGGAATAAGAATTGACTTAAAAATAATTGTAAAATAATATATACGTTTCTTTAATACTAGTATATTTTTTCTTCTTTTCTAAAAAATAAAACAAGTTATATTTCTTTTTATAAGGTTTTTTTTTCAGGTTGGTGAGTCCTCTGACTAATCATTTCCACCATAGCATTGTTATCAAAATCTGTGGATAGAAGTAGATATGCCCTCCCAGAAATGGGTAATAAGCCGTGATAGATATAGTATTATATTGTTATGTTATGTAAACTATAAATCCAGCTTAGCTCATAACATTGTGAAATAATAAGATTTATCATTTCTCAAAAATATACATTCCTCTTCATAGTCTATAAATGTTCCTTGGTAACATAATTTGAGAAATGATTAAATTTAAAAGATATGTACATTTTAATTCCAAAGACATTATTAAAAGGAACTGAACACCAATAATTGTGTGTTTACTCGTAAATATGTGTAAAAATGCTAGGAAATTTTCAAATAGTTTCTGCACAATGAAAGACGAGTTCTCATTTTCTTCCGCAGAACGGGTTGCTGTAGAGCCCGTTGATGTATATAATATATATACATATATACATAACATACGATATAATATATTTTGTACAATGTGTTTTTAATGTTGTTCATTTCTAGTCATGTACAAGTTCGCCCATTTGTTTATGTTATTCTGTTTTATGTTACTTCATTGTTCAATAAATCGTGATCATGTCAGATAAAACATTACTATACTTCTTAAAATAGTCAGCTCTCAAAATATTCAAAACTAAGTAAGTATATATAGGCGCAATCATGACCAAAAATTGTCAATAACTTTTAAATTGATAAGAACGTTAAGGAAACTTACTTTGTAAGAGAATGGTATCTGGATTATGTTACTTGTGGTAGAACTTTAAAGATGTAAATAAAAATAAAACAATTTATAAAAAAATTATCATGTACATCATTATTATTATATTATCCTAAATGTAATTGTTTTGTCTTCACAAGAATGTTTTATAATAAAATTGTTTTATTTTTATTTTACACAAAACCACAACATAACAATTATTATTTATACACAAAAATAATTTTTGCACTTTTATTTTTATTATTTTTTTGTTTTTATGTTTATATTATCATTTACAAATATTTATTGGTGATAATAAAGTTTTTAGCTTGTTGGATCGGTTGAAAATAATATCAATATTTATTTTAAGATTTAAATCATTTGAATCACATACCTAATTTATACTTTCAATTGTTTTTATTATTTATTACTAAAGTAAGCAATACGTGATTCTATATTTTTCTTAATATATATTGTTTTGTAATTTTGCATATTATTAGTTAGTAATATCTATTGTGTATTATAGAATTTCAGCTAAAATTTTGTAAACGAAATTAACAAATCCTATTGATCCAAATAGGCTTTCACATCGCTTAAAACTGCAATAAAAGTAAGTAAATATTATTTATTATACTCACTCCTATATTAGGAAATTTCTATACTGGATGTAACACGAAAACAGTTTTTCCTTACCTTAAACTGGCCTTTTGATTTCAGATAATAATAATTAATTATTATTATTTAAAAAAGAAAATTATCCATACGAAATAAAGGTAATTTTATTTAAGTATATTCTTTCAATTTCATGGACAAAACTAAGGGTCGGTTTTATAAAAAAAAATAATCTTCACTTAAAATTTACTTCCATAGTAAATTTAATGAAATGAAAAAATGTGTTGTGGCCAGCACAATACCTTCCGTCAATCCTGTGTAATATGTATAAATTCCATACATAAATTATCTTACAAAAGATTCTAAATTTCCAATAAAATTATTTCATAAACAAACTATGCAAATTGCACATGACACTAACATCTTCTTCTTTAGCTTTTCCCATTCGTTTGGGGTCGCTATTTTTTATTTTCGTCTTCCACTTATTTCTGTTTTACGTGTTCTCATTCTGTTCCTTTTCTCTCAAGTCTTCCGCAATACAGTCCTTCTATCTCACTTTTGGTCTTCCTCTCTTTCTTCAACCTTACTAAGCTATTCATTAATCCAATATACTCTTCATTTTTCCTCATGACATTTTCAAACCAATGTAATCATCTCTCTTGTATCTTTCTAGAAACTTGTAGCACTAGATTTATTTCCTTACCTATCTTTCCGTGTCTTCCCCAACATCTACTTCAACATCCTCATCTCTGCCACATTAATTTGCTTTTTATTGATACTGACATCTGTCAATTTGAATTATATGAATATATTAGTAGTTTCCATGTTTTGCATAGCTGGCTGAATTATAAAATTTAATTTCTTTAAAATTCTTTAACTCTATATGTATTGACTAGGACTAGGAAGTATAAAATGCAATCAAATCGTATAGAGAATAATATATTCTTTAAGTTATAATAACGTTAAATGTCAATAAATCAAATTTAACTGTTAAATATTCAAATGAGGCTACTTCCGGTTTACCAATTATAACCAAAATCTAATCAGTTGTTCTTCTTGATGTAAACTTGAGGAATACGAAAAAAATATAATTTTTGGAATCGTGATATTGAAGTTAGGCGATCCGAAACTTTCGTCACACAGACACACACACACACATACATACATACAGACATCATCGTAAAAATGGTAAAATCGTATTATAGGGACCCTAAAACATGCTTATTCATTAAAAACTCATCATTGATTTTTTTAACCAAAGACAATGACAATACCTTCCTTACCTAAAGTTGACGGAAGGTAAAAATGCAACGCGTTTTTTTAATAGCAATGGTTTTAACCTCATAAGAACAGAGAAACAGATTCGAATTGTTCATTACATTAAATTTACTTGACAACTAAATTTTAAGTGAAGCTTATTTTTTTTTATAAAACCGGCCCTAGAGTATAAAGAAGGATCTTTTACAAAATTTGAAATTCGCTTTGCCCGCTTACAAAACGTGCAAAATAAAATGTAGTTATTGAAATTGCTGCATAATTTTAGGTTGTTGGAGCATGAAATCTTAATAATCTTTGGCATACAGCTAGATTAAGTATGCTCGATGTAAATTCAAAATTTTAATGAACTTGTCCAATTCCAGTCGGAATTATTGAACCCCAAAGTTGGAAGATTTAACATGGCGAGTATAGAGAAGCTCAATAAATCATCGACATAATTGCTTCTAGATTCGCGAAAAGCCATAACCTTTTACTAAGAACTAAGTAAATATAAACGAAGGTCTGTGGAAAAAAACTAGTTAAAAAATCTGTTGTGGCCAGCACAATACCTCTCGCCATTTTCATTTTATAGCATAGGGCGCGAGCAATTATGTGACTTTGTTGGTCTTGGCAAGCAGATGTGGGGGCCCGTGTCAGAATGAGAGCTAGTAATATACATAGGTGTCAAGTATCATAAGTTTTAATTTGAAACATTATGATTTTCCAAATCCATGTGGATTATTTTCCTCGACAAGTATATTCCATACTAATGGATGACAAATAAACAGAACATTTTGAATGAAAAATTATGACATATGACAATTGTGACATCTATGTAAATAACTACTAGCCGTCATTCTGACACGGATCCTCATCTGCTTGCCAAGGCCAACAAAGTCACATGTCTGCTCGCGCCCTATAAGTACACACAAATAATTGAAATTGTTTCTCTTCTTTCGTTCTATGAGAAATTTTATCCTACTATTCTATTATGTTCAAAATTCTTCAAATTTATTGACGGTATTAGCGGTATTTCTTAAGGATATAATATGTAATATTAACATATCTGTAATTTAAATATATAATTAATTAATAATACAATAATATACCTTAAATGTACTCTTACCTCCCAGAAAAATCTGACACTGACATTTTGCATTTACATGTCAATTACAAAAATTTAAATATCGCAACTGTTTTTCAGGCAACGAGATTTATTACAACAGATTATTCTATATTATTATATACTATATCTCCAAACCTATACGAGATATAATAAAAAAAAATAAGTGTGTCAGATTGAGAATTTAATTATCTTTAATATTTGTAGTAACAAATTTTCAAAAAATAATATTTAGATTTTTTTTCTTTTAGAAACTACCACTTCCGGTTGTCGAATTGTTACCAGAACCTAGTCAACTCTTCCCATTACTGTTAGATTGAGGAATCCGTAGTCAAACAGGTCTTTAGTCTTATAGAATTTGAGAAATCGTGTCTCCAACAACCCCACACACACACACACACACACAGACATCATTGTAAAAATGTTAAAATCGGATTCTATGGACCTTAAATCGTGCTTATTCAATAAAATCTGGATATGCGATTTTTAGCATGAATCCAATACCTCTCTTAGCGAGAGGTAAAAATATATGCAAGCCCATCTGTTTTCAAATATCTAACAAATTTAATTGGAAATTCTTCAGATATTTTCAATCTCAGAAATTTTCACACGCATTGTTGGTACCACGGCCGCCCACGTTTTGAGAAACTTCTGCGATGATTTCTAACTTTTGTCATTTTTTATTTATTTTGTGAACCTCACGATTACAATCATTAGTTGTTGCGATACCTAGCAGAATAAACATAATATGCCAATAGCCATGTGACTTAAGGGTCTCGACTCCGCGTGGCTATACTCTGAATCCGATTTTCTGTATAAGAAGTGTGGCGCGGTGCGGAGATGTTTAGCACGGCCCACTTATAGTTGAACATTTATATTGAGATCGGAGACATAGAAGAAACGTGTTGGTCAACACAACTTTACGTCTACGTGTAGTGGGGGTAGATATTTAAGAATGAATAGCAATAGACGGAGAGAAATGGATTGCTTTCATATTCGGAATTCGGGTTGGTGCTGTTGGTAGACTTCGGTATATGATAGAAAAATAAATATGAAAACTAATAAAAAAAAATCATATTCAAATTAAATTAAAGGAATATATTTTATTGTTTCAATAACCAATTACATACTAGGTAATAAAAATATGAATCATATTCAGAAAGAAAAAAAAAATTGACAATGAAGATTTCTATATATACAGAAAAAAAATACAGAAGGGAAAATAAGAAATACATATACTAGTATTTCTCAAAAAATTAAAGGAATGTCAATTTCCTTACACAAAGAAAAAATCGGATGTGGCCAGCACAATACCTTCCGTCAATCCTGTGTATTACGTATAAATTCTGTACATAAATATTCTTGCGAAATATTCTAAATTTCCAGTAAAAGGCAAAATAATGTTCAGTAAGTATACACAGTGTAAAAAAAAAATACATGAGAATATTTCTCCTGTCACCTTTAGGTAAGGAAGGTATTGTCTTTGGTCAAAAAATTCGATGATGAATTTTTAGTGAATAAGCACGTTTTAGGTTCCTTAGAATACGATTTTACCATTTTTACGATGATGTCTGTCTGTGGTGTGTGTGTGTGTGTGTTTGTTTGTTTGTTTGTTTGTTTGTTTGTTTGTTTGTTTGTGTGTGTGTGTGTGTGTGTGTGTGTGTTTGTTTGTTTGTGTGTATGTGTGTGTGAGGATTATTTCACAGACGATAACTCCAACACTACAATTCTAAAAATTATTATTCTTTCGTATTCCTTTTATTTACATCCATGTGAAGATCTGATTAGATTTTGGTTATAATTGGTCAATCAGAACTACCCTCATTTGAAGGTTTTAACAGTTTCTCTTGAAAAAACGCTCTTGACATGAGTGTGTGTGTGTGTGTGTGTGTGTGGATGTGTGTGTGTGTGTGTGTGTGTGTGTGTGAGGTTGTTGGAGACACGATTTCTCTAATTCTATAAGACAAAAGACCTGTTTGACTATGGATTCCTCAATCTAACAGTAATGGGAAGAGTTGAATAGGTTCTGGTAACAATTGGACAACCGGAGTGGTAGTTTCTAAAAAAAAAATTCTAAATATTATTTTTTGAAAATTTGTTACTACACATATAAAAAGATAATTAAATTCTCAATCTAACACACATAATATTTTTATATCTCGTATAGGTTTGGAGATATAGTATATAATAATATAGAATAATTTGTTGTAATAAATCTCGTTGCCCGAAAAACATTTGCGATATTTAAATTTTTGTAATTGACATGTAAATGCAAAATGTCAGTGTCAGATTTTTCTGGGAGGTAAGAGTACATTTAATATATATATTATTGTATTATTAATTAATTATAAATTTAAATTACAGATGTTAATATTACATATATCCTTAAGAAATACCGTTAATACCGTCAATGAATTTGAAGAATTTTGAACATAATAGAATAGTAGGATAAAATTTCTCATAGAACGAAAGAAGAGAAACAATTTCAATTATTTGTGTGTACTTATAGGGCGCGAGCAGACATGTGACTTTATTGGCCTTGGCAAGCAGGTGAGGATCCGTGTCAGAATGACGGCTAGTAGTTTTTACATAGATGTCACATTGTCATATGTCATAATTTTTCATTCAAAATTTCAAAATGTTCTGATGTTTATTTGTCATCCATTAGTATGGAATATACTTGTCGAGGAAAATAATCCACATGGATTTGGAAAATCATAATGTTTCGAATTAAAACTTATGATACTTGGCACCTATGTATATTACTAGCTCTCATTCTGACACGGGCCCCCACATCTGCTTGCCAAGACCAACAAAGTCACATAACTGCCCTCGCCCTATACTACATAAAATGAAAATGGCGAGAGGTATTGTGCTGGCCACAACAGATTTTTAATTTATATATGGGGTTAGGGTTTCATTTAGAAATGATATGTTGAAAATAATTTAAATTAAAATAAAATGTAAACATAAATTGCGGCGTGAATCAGCATAAGTAAAAAAATCTGTTGTGGCCAGCACAATACCTTCCATCAATCCTGTGTAATATGTATAAATTCCATACATAAATTTTCTTGCAAAAGATTCTAAATTCTAAAGACAATATCTTCCTTACCAAAAGGTGACGGAA
Organism: Harpalus rufipes; assembly: GCA_951394225.1. Lineage (NCBI taxonomy): Eukaryota > Metazoa > Arthropoda > Insecta > Coleoptera > Carabidae > Harpalus > Harpalus rufipes. Next base: position 11,700,342 of record OX596285.1, read on the forward strand.
GGTAAAAAGATATATTAAAAAAAAAGCAGACTACCTTTTTCTTTGATAATATATTCAATTTTGTCCTTTGTTTTTTTTCTGGGAGCAGATAATCGTAGTCTAGTTTTTTTTTGCCACGGCACCAATTTCGAACATCGGGTTATAGAAATATACAGCCAATAGTAGTAACAATTTACTACGAATACAAAATATACCCCGCACCCCGCACTGGCATCGTCCAGGGTTGAAAAACCATCCCCTCTTCTATTCCTCTCTACCCGTACTCCACCGCGCCTTGACTAGGGCAACTCATTTCAGCTTCCGTAAAATTCCGTAAAATTGGTTTAGAAATTAGTAAATTACATACGTAGTTTTAAAGATAGAACAAAATTTTAAAAACGAGCGTATAGAAGGAAAGTGATACTATGCTTCTACGTTCTTATATTTTCCAATAATTATCTATTTAATTAGATATATTATGTTGAATATTGTGTAAAATGTGTTTTTCATTGTATTGTAATATTGATTGTAAACATTTTTTCAAATTTTTAACAACAGGTAAGCGTAGATCCATTCTTTAAGAAATCATGTCGCACAATTTCATTTTTTCAAAATTAATACGTAAGTCATAAACTAAAAACTACGGCACCTCTAATCACGCAACATTTTGCTTAGGAGACGAGACTGGCAACTCTTGAGTTTGTCTACATTGTTCAGCACGGAACTAATAGATGGCATTGCTCTCATGAGCTGAGTCAACTACCTTAATTCTCTACTAGCCGGTTGCACCAATGTAAATTAAATTATAACCGCTCATTGCATCAAAGTGAAATGTCAAATTATTATGCATTGCTGTAAAATTTTGATTTGCATTTTTACCTCCCGCTAGCCTTGATACGAGAGGTATAGGGAACGCGCTAAAAATCGCATATCGGGATTTTGATAATTGACCACGTTTTAAGGTCCCTACAATCCAATTTTAACATTTTCACGATGATGTCTGTGTGTATATGTGTGTGTGGAACTTCTTTACGCTCTAACTCAAATACTGTCGTTCAGAAAATTTGGAAACCTTGTATTTCTACCTTACTCTTACGGAAAGATGACATTAGATTTTGGAGTAAATCAGATAACCGAAAATGACAATTTACTGAATGCTCAAAATAGTTTTTCTTCGAAAAATACCTTTAAATGTTATTTTTTCGAGATTTATGTTATATAAAAAATTAAAGATTATTAAATTTTCTACAGGTTTGCATTAATACTTTTTCTATATATTTTATGGATAAATTTATAAAACTATATATAATTTTAATCACAAAGTCTGCGTTTTAACATAACTCATACACATGGTTACACAATTCATATCTCGAATGTTTGTAACTAACAAATATATTATGTCACTGTTAACAAACTAATCATTTCAAATAATAACTAATAATTTCAAATAACGTTTTAAAAAGAAAATAATAACTTGAACAATAATTATATGGAAAGGAACTTAATACAATTTCCAGCATAAGTAAATATAGGTAAGATAATAAAAACATATATCATCACGGCATATTACCCATTGATGGGTGAGTCAATCTGGTTTGTACGCAGATGTGGGTAATAATGATGACATATTTGTTCCGTGCAAGCGTTTACCAGGCGTCACTTCACGCGAATCTTAGGAACGGGTTGGGTTCCGACCGATGCCAAATATTTTAGAATTTGAAATGGCACAAAATTGACCCCTGTGGTGCACTTTCCACGCTAGCAATGTCAATATAGGTAAGTATATAAGTAAATGAAATAAATATATCATCACGGCCTATTACCCATTGCTGGGTCTGCCAATCTGCTTTGTACACAGATTTCGGTAACGATGATGACATATTTGTATCGTGCGGGCGTTTATCAGGTGTCACCTCACGAGCACTTATTACTGGCGTGGAGAGTGCACCACAGGGGTCATTTTTGTGCCATTTAAAATTCGAAATATTTGGTGTCGATCGTGATCGAACCCGGTATTTAAATTAAATTAAACGGGAGGTATTGTGTTGGCCACAACAGATTTTTTAGTTTAAGGGTCTCTTAAAATTTAAGTCTTGTTGGTGCAACTGAGCATATAACATTTATTTGGAACATTATTTTTTTTCAAAGTAATAGGTTTGTTTCTATCTTTCAATTTATTTTAATAAAACTACTTGAAAATTTGAAGTGGATTATGTTCACTTAAACAGCTGTTTCAATAAAATGATTTTTTCCTGACACATTAACTAAATATATGCCTTTTCAATATTCCAATTACTATATATTGTAAAAATATCTAAATATACAGAATGTATTAGAATTTTTTGTGTGTACAAGAAATGTTACATACAATACTTATATTTCCTACTATTGAAATGGCGAGAGGTATTGTATTGGCCACAACATTTTTTTTTACCTTCCGTCACCTTTAGGTAAGGAAGGTATTGTCTTTGGTCAAAAAATTCAATGATGAGTTTTTACTGAATAAGCACGTTTTAGGGTCCATATAATACGATTTTACCATTTTTACGATGATGTCTGTATGTATGTGTGTCTGTGTGACAAAACTTCCGGATTCCATAACTTCAATACCACGATTCCAAAAATTATAATTTTTTCGTATTCCTCAAGTTTACATCCAGAAGAACAACTGATTAGATTTTGGTTATAATTGGTCAACCGGAAGTAGTCTCATTTGAAGATTTAACAGTTAAATTTGATTTATTGACATTTAACGTTATTATAACTTAAAGAATATATTATTCTCTATACGATTTGATTACAATTTATACTTCATATTCAATAGATACAGAGTTAAAGAATTTTAAAGAAATTAAATTTTATAATTCAGCCAGCTATGCCAAACTTGGGAACTAGTAATATATTCATATAATTCAAATTGACAGATGTCAGTATCAATAAAAAGTAAATTAATGTGGCAGAGATGAGGATGTTGAAGTAGATATTGGGGAATACACGGAAAGATACGGTAAGAAAATAACTCTAGTGCTACAAGTTTTTAGAAAGATACAAGAAAGACGATTACATTGGTTTGAACATGTCATGAGGAGAAATGAAGAATTATATTGGAACAAGAATGAATAGTTTAGTAATAGGACGTTAAAGAAACAGAGGAAGACCAAAGATAAGATGGACGGACTGTATTGCGGAAGATTTGAGAGAAAAGAAACTGAATGAGAACGTCATGCAAAAATAGCGACCCCTAACGAATGGGAAAAGCTAAAGAAGAAGAAGATGCCAGTGTCATGTGTCAAGTGCAATTTGAATAGTTTGTTTATGAAATAATTTTACTGAAATTTAGAATCTTTTGTAAGAAAAATTATGGAATTTATACATTATACACGAGAATGACGGAAGGTATTGTGCTGGCCACAACAGATTTTTTAATATAATTTTATACTGGACAAATAAAGAAAAATATTTTTATACTTACCGTTAAACCTTTTATGAAAGAATATATATCTTTAAGTGTTGCTAAAAAAACAATACTATTTAAAAATAAAATGAGGCAGATTTATTGAAATAAATTAAAAAATGGCGCCTTCTACTTTACAACTCTAACTAAAATAAATAATAATAAATTAAATAAATACAAATCAATTATATCTATGGTTTGGCTGTGGAGGCTGCAATAGATTTAGCGGACGGCTTCAACATCGACCTAGTTGCGGAAGCTAGTTTTTGCGACACCAGGTGCGCTATATGCGAAGATCTCCTCCACAAGAACTCTCTTGTTCTGTCGTGTTCGTCAGGACTGTCTACCCTTACTTGTTTAGGTTGGAGGACTTTGATAGAATGAAGTTTAGCTAGGCCGTCATTTGTCACTCGCAAACTGAGTTTCCCGCGCATTTCTGCTGTTGTAGCGGTTGCGCTTTTCAACTCTCTACGTGCACCTTTTCCGAACTCTTTTTCAACGCGTAAGGTTAGGGGTCCGACTGCGAAATTAGTTCTAACAGTAGTGTGATCTGACATTAGGTTAACTATTACATCTCCTTGCCTTTTGATGGAGGATAATCCATATAAAGTAGCTCTTGCTTTTTGGGGAGGTTTCGTAGCTTTAACCTTATTTTTTTGTGGTCGTCGTCTTTGTTTGGTATTGGCGCGCTCTTCAACTGCCGGTTCTGATGGAAGTTGCATGTCGCGACTTCTACGAGCAGGTATAGCTGTTTTAGGGGAGTGAGATACTGCATTCTTCTTCTTCTTCTTCTTAGTTTTGTTCTTCTTTGAAGTGTTGGTATTGTTGAGCTTCACGCGAACTGGATCGTAAGATCGACGAAGAATGCGGTTTACTCTGGAGATAATGTTGTCAACAAAACGGTTGTATTTGGAAACATATACGACTGATGTTGTTCCTTGGTCTGCCGACAGGCCACCTGAAAAATAGTTTCTGATTCCTACCTTTTCTGAAATTTTATTGGGTTAGTTTTGAGGTCGTTTACTTTTTTGAAGAAATTAAATTTAACGCATTAATAAACACAGTATTTGAACGTATTTTAAGGTCAAAACTATTGTCTAAAACTTCTTGTAATTTTGTAGTAAACAAGGAAGTGAATATTTTAAATGCATAAAATTACATTATTTGGTTAGTAATTAATTAGTAAAATTAAATTAAAGCAAATTTGTAATTTAAAAAATTATATAATGATGCTTGCAATTTTATTGATCACTTGTTCCACCAATAGTTTTTGTAGTGACCTTATAAATTTATAATGGTTTATAATTTTTTGTGTATGATAATTAAAAAATAATTGGAATTAATATTTGTACTTTTTTTTGAGTAAGTATATATGCAGCTTTCAAGTTTTAAGACAATTTAAGCAGGTAGGTATGTCACTTTTTGACGATCGAAAAAACAAATTGTGGCAAAACTGCAAAGTCTACAACATGGGTGGGTGATTGAAAAAATAGGGCGAATGACTATTTTCTTTAGTATTAATTTTAGACCTAGTTTAAATTACAAAATTGGAGACAATTTTAATACCACTTTCTGACATGAAATGGTCTTGAATTCAACTTCCGGTTTCACTGGAAGCAACTTCATTGTTGATTAAATATTTGGAATTTCAAATACAGAGGATGGTGGCGGTTAGGGGCGAGCATACGGATTTAACGTGGAATTTTTGTTTTATGCTCTCCTGTTCATTTTACGACAAAACTTCAAAGTGCCAAATAGTACATTTGTATACAAAACTGTTCTTACATTTTTTTTTATAGATTCTTCTTAATTTTAAAAAGAAATTCAACAGTTCCGTTAATTAGCAGCAATAGACATTAATTATGACATTGTAGAAAACAATATTTTATTCATAATCTGTCATTTTTTTGTAAAAAGTAAATGGCTATTGCTACGAACTAATAGAAATTCAGAAATTTCTTTTTAAAATTGTGAAAAAACTACAGTAATTTTTTTAAAGATGTCCGATCAAGGACATCTACGAATTGTATGAATTAAGATTATAGCACCGCCCATTTTTTCAAATTCAGTACTGTCGTTTACTTAGTTTTTAGTTATTTTATTGTCATACGTAATATAACAAGTGATATGATTATCATCGATGATATTCTCGAGTGAAACCGAGCTGCAGATTTCACGAGTCCGAAGAACGAGTTGAAATGTGCTGCTCCGGTTTCACGAGCAATATCTTCGATTATTAATCATATCACGAGCTTATATTTAATGAGAGAATATAATGATTTTTTGCAATCTAACCTAACCTAACTTTTGATATACATATTCATATTGTATTAAAACATGGTACTTACGTGTTTTATTTAATATTTCGGAGTTTGAATTATTGTTATTATTTATTTTTATACTCAAAATTAACTGTCAATGTCATAAATAAAGAAAACAAATCCCTTAGTAACGACTATAAATACGGTGTTTATTTCCTTGTTTTTTATCATCGCTGTGATAAACGCGTAGCTAGGGAGATACTGAATGTTGATTGGCGGAAAACATGTCACGTGACTAAGGAATTATATTCTCATAAAAATATATGTTACAGTAAAAACCATTCAAAAATAAGTCAACTGGTAAGTTTATTACCAAATATAAAACGAAATATGTGAAAAATAAGACACTGACACATTGTCAGTGTCAATTATTCATAACGTTATTGATACGGCTATGAATCAAAGCAATATATCTGAATTAATAAATAAACTTACGTTATAGCAAAAGTATTGTCAACAACGAACATCGCTTTAAAATGGAATGTCTTAACTTAGTCGAAACAATATGAATTTTTAAAAGACAAGCGTGTTATATCTATCCATATCGCACACGTTTGTCACTTTTGCAAATGGCAGAGATAAATGTATGCCAATTTGTTAATTCGTTTATGACACAGATGACCTTGATCGGACATCTTTAAAAAAAATACTGTAGAAACATAATAAAAAATGTAAAAACAGTTTTACATGCAACTATTAATTCTGTACAACTTTGCACAGCACAGGTTTTGGCATAAAATGAATAGGAGAGCAGGAAATTGCAAAAAATAAAAATCCCAATGTTCACCCCTAATAGTCATCATCTATATATAATTTTTTATAATTTCTAAAAGTAGTTTAAATTTATATTAACTGTACAGTGATGTGATGCATTTTGCTCAAAAATTAACCTAGTTATTATTTTTTTTTTAATAATGAAACTGTAATGCATTATTAGTTCATTTCAGATAAATTCTGCCCTCTGATTGGTCTGAAATACATATAGTTTACAAAAGTGAAAAAATATAACCTATCAGCTGTCAGTTATCTAATAAAATTGACAGAATTAAGTGATATTTAACCATATATCTAATTATCTACTACACTGTCCTCTGTGTTAATGTTTACCCAGTGACGTTGACGTTTAAATCGAATGGTTTATGTCAAATTCATATTTTTGTGTTTTTGCAAAAACATAGGTGAAGAATATAAATCTTTGAGAAAGGCATTATTTAAAAAGAAACAATTTTCAAATAAATTACATTTCTTTTCATTTATAATGTATCCATAAATATTTCATGTTCCACGCCTATGCATACGGAATGCAGTGAATTTATCTGCAAGTAATATTACATCAGACGACTTAAAAATGTAAAAACGGTTGGCTCTCAAGTTCAATTGCCACCTGCTATTTTTTTACTTGAAACGAAGGATAGCTTACCATAACATTTATAGTTTTGTATCTTCTTTTAACTATGTTTTGATGTTTATTTTTGTATTATTTCAAACAATTAAAAAAATTAAATTTAAATACAAATATTTTTTCTTTTCTTCAAAATAAATAAATCAGTGTATTTTATCCATTGCTAGGTGTGCGGGTGTGCCATTCAGCTTTGTCACAGATATCGGTATTGATGGCATATTCGTACTGTGCGAGCGTAAACCAGGACCAGGAGTCACCTCACGGGCACTCATTACTGGCGTACAGAATACACCACAGGGGCTACTTTTGGGTTATTTAAATTCGAAATAATTTTGGAGTTTGTCAGGATCGAAGTCAGGTTCACGATCGCGAACAGACATTACTGTAAACGTCAAAAACAAAGAAAATACAAATAATGTCATAGTAAACTGATAATGAATTAAAGTTTCATAATTTTGAAAAAAATAATAACTATAGGTTATTTTTTATGAAAATGTATTTGGTATCACTGTAAAGATATATAAATATATCATTCAATTTAAGAAATCAACAATGATGTCGATTCCGGCGAAACCGAAGTATTAATCATGGTCTGTTCGCACTAATAGTGGCGTTTACCTTTACCATCAACTTTGTAATTTAAACAATAGATCTAAAATAAAAGTAAAGTATGTCTGTGAAATAGTCATTTGTCCTATGAGGTCATGCACGATTTTTCATTTTTAACTTTAATCGATAGAGTAATTAAAAATAATAGACCTGTATTTTTTATTTTTCCTAAAATCGATCTTTAATAATGAGAAAATTGCAATTAAAAATGACATTGTTCAAAAAACGGCTGAATTTTCGCGCCTCGTCCCTCGCCCAGTGACGTCACATTTCAATATCAACGATCATTATGATTTTCACACTAGGTTCTAAACGTCAAAGTGACATTTAAAGATAACCTGAAAATTACGAAAGTAAACATGTCGGTGAAACGTTGTTTTGTGCCATCGTGTCAAAATACTAGCGAAATTATATTCAATTCAAATGCCTAGTGTCTACTCTCAAATTTTTACAAAGAAGTAAAGCTGATGTGACGCGTGGATAACTTCAGGTCAAATGAAAAGTATATAAAAATGAAAAGAATGATGTTATATTAATATATTATAGTATATTCAGATATGTAACTTTCAATTTATAGTCTATCTTTTTTTTTCTTATAGAAATTCTGTGTTCATATGATAAGTCCCTATGAAATGAGTCTGGGTTTGCTGTTCTGAAACGTGACGTCACAGCATAGTTGGTTTTTGCAACTTTTTAAATATATCATACTTTAAAACAATTTTATACAACAAAAAATGTAAATAAAAAATAATTTAATCATACAGTTCGATAAATTAGACTATACTTGTTCGATTTAAACAACAAAAATCACAATTTTTTTTTCGCAAGACCTCGTTGGTTTCGCCGGCTTTACAACTATCAAAATTTGCAGAAACAATTTTTAAAATCTGATTTTTTATAGGCGAACAAACTTTAAATTTGATCTTTTGAAAAAGTGACATATTTGTGATAGTAAACGACCTCATATATCATAGTTTATAATCAGGATAACCCAGTAACAATGAACTCGCATGTAACGGATTTTTGCAGAACACGTTATAGGTGTAATGAGCTCAGTAATTAAAAGTCTGCACCGCAGTTTGTCAAGCAAAACGCATGCATTGTTTAAATCACATACTAGATCATGCACAATTAAAGCGCCATACAGTTATTATTTGCACCTTTTTTGTCTAGTTCAACCACTGTTATCTATGAATGCTTATGCTTTATTAGTAATTCATTTCCTCTACTACTATTACATTTCCTTTTATGATATAGCAAGTACGGTAATTATCAATATAAATAAATAAACAAATTTAACATTACCACTGCTGATTTCCTTTTTCTGGGTCTACCAATTTGCTTTTATTTAAAAAATTTGGTAATGGTGAAGGCCCGTATTACAAACGCACTATTATACTAATAGTAGCGCACTTTTACATTATATTTTTGTAAGGTTAAACGTAACGTTATTTTAATAAAAGCGCTCTATAAAATAAAGTTCGCAATTCCGGCCTATCCAGAGAAGGCCCTAACGAGACGTCACGTAACTGGCTCCCAAAACTATCATAGAGTGAACATGTTTCACATATTTTTTATCTATACCTATATTAAAGATATTATTTTTACCTCTCGCTAGGAGAGGTATTGGATTCATGCTAAAAATCTCATATCCAGATTTTAGTGAATAAGCACGTTTTAAGGTCCATAGAATCCGATTATAACATTTTTACGGTGATGTTTGTGTGTGCGCGTATGTGTGTGTGAGGTCGTTGGAGGTACGATTTCTCAAAGTCTATATAAGACTAAAGACCTGTGTAACTACGGATTCCTCAATCTAACAATAATGGAAAGAGTTGAATAGGTTCTATTAACAATTGGACAACCGGAAGTGGTAGTTTCTAAAAAAAATTCTAAATATTATTTTTTGAAAATTTATTACTACAAATAATAAAGATAATTGAATTCTTAATCTGACACATTTAATTTTTTTATTATACCTCGTGTAGGTTTGCAGATATAGTATACAGGGTGTTTCCTTTAAAACAACCAGCGCTTTTTTGGGCGAACTAATGACTTTAGAGAAAAATGTTGTATACAAAAAATTACCAGGAAAAAGGGCTTAATTTATGAGGAATAATAAATAAAAAATTCAACCAGTGGTTCTCAAACGATAGAATAAAATTATATTTTTTTAAATGGCAACCTATATAAATTTTTTATCCATTAGATAGAGAGTTTTTTTCTGATTTCAACGATATAAATATGATATGGGGTTGTATAACAATTATTTCGAAATAAATGATATTAAAAATCAGAAATAATTCTACAATATTGAAGTAGGCTATGCAATAAACAAATGCAAACAAATGATACAGGTGACAGATAGTTTTGTTACTTACGTTATTAAGTGTTTGTTTTCGTAATTGTTTAATTACTTATTAATAAAAAATGGCTTTGCAGTTGCAAGAATTAACAAATTTAGACTATTTTAATCTTACTGTTATGTATGGAGTGTGAAAGAAATTTAAATTCTACGATACGAAGATTTTCACGGCTTTATCTTCGTTATGTATTTCATTTGTTATTATGAATTTCTTAGTAAAACAAGTTATTTTAGATATAAGAAAATAATATACTATCGTAACCTAAGCAATAGTCGTATTAATAGTTGTTTATTGCATAGCCTACTTCAATATTGTAAAATTATTTCTGATTTTTAATATCATTTTTCTCGAAATAATTGTTATACAACCCCATATCATATTTATATCGTTGAAATCAGAAAAAAAATCTCTACCGAATGGACAAAAAATTTATATAGGTTGCCATTTAAAAAAATATAATTTTATTCTACCGTTTGAGAACCACTGGTTGAATTTTTTATTTATTATTCCTCATAAATTAAGCCCTTTTTCCTGGTATTTTTTTGTATATAAAATTTTTCTCATTAGTTCGCCCAAAAAAGCGCTGGTTGTTTTAAAGGAAATACCCTGTATAATAATGTAAAATAATCTGTTGTAATATATCTCGTTGCCCAAAAAACAGTTGAGATATTTAAATGTTTGTAATTGGCAGATGAATGAAAAATATCAGTGTCAAAAATTAGCATTTTTACTAACATTACTGGAAGATTTTTCTGGGAGGTACGAGTACATTTGATATATATTATTGTATTATTAATTAAATATGTATTTAAATTATAGGTAAGTTAATATTACATATTCTTAAGAAATACCGCTAATTCTGTCAGTGAATTTGAAGAATTTTGAAAATATTAGAATAGTAGGACAAAATTTCTCATAGAAAGAAAGAAAAGATACAATTTCAATTATTTGTGTGTATAAGAAATGTTACATTCGTTACTTATAGGGCGCGAGCAGTTATGTGACTTCGTTGGCCTTGGCAAGCAGATATGAGGATCCGTGTCAGAATGACAGCTAGTAGTTATGTACATAGATGTCACAATTGTCATATGTCATAATTTTTCATTCAAAATTTCAAAATATTCTGATGTTTATTTGTCATCAATAGTATGGAATATACTTGTAGACAAAAATAATCCACATGGATTTGGAAAATCATAATGTTTTGAATGAAAACTTATGATACTTGACACCTACGTACATTATTACTAGCTATCATTTTGACACGCGCCCCCTTATCTGCTTGCCAAGGCCTACGAAGTCACATGACTGCTCGCGCCCTATGCAACATAAAAATGAAAATGGCGAGAGGTATTGTGCTGGGCACAACAGATTTTTATTTTTGCAACCACTGGCCAGTGTAGGTAAGAGAATTACCTATAGGAATCATGCTTATGCTGAAAATGCATATCGAAATTCATCAACATGTTCCCGATGATGTCAGTGTGTAAATTTAGTCGGGACCAATTCTCAAATGTTATAAGTTTGTAAAACTGAATACCTATGAAACTACCACTGGGATCTCGGTTATCTTGAGATAAATCGGTTAAATTAGGGTAAAGTTCCTCCATTAGTAGACAATTTTACAGTTGTAATTGTTTTTGCATATCATTTAAACTGTCAGCATAATAGGTTTTGGTCAACTCTAAAATGTTTTCTGCTGGCAAATATACGGGTCTATTCTGTAACTCAGTGGTTAATTTTTAACAACTGATTAAAAATATTAACCAATCAAGTATACTGATATATAACAAAAAATTGGAATTTTAGTTGTCAAATCAATATATTGGATACAATTTTTAACCAGTTGTCAAAAATTATCCATTGAGGTACAGAAAAGGCCCGACAATCAAACCAAACCTAATCTAACCACATATTGAGCCAGATATTTTTTCACTGCCGACAAAACATGGTTCCTACTAACCCAATATTTAAATGGCGAATCATTTAATTATTTATTGTTTTTCACTAAAAATGCATAGGTCACTACATAAATAAATAAATTCAAATTTTGCTAATTTATATTTTCACAAAGAACTTATAAGTATGAAATGGAATAGAGGTTTGTATATCTTTAGGATTCTTTTTCATGCTCTTTCGAATGGCTAAAACAATTTTATCACTGTTGGATTTCGAGTTATATGTCAACATTGTAATTTTTATATGGACGCCATAGTGGTAAGTTACACCTTCTACACCAATGAAAGAGAAATATTTTAGCTTTCCAAGAATGTATAATTTATCTATGTTAATTTGTTTGTAACACTAAAAGGCAATAATTATTATACAAGTTATATTTGAATTTTTGTATTTGTCTAGTTCTAGTGAGTGACATGTATTATTCTAGAAAAATAAATATATCTTTCAAATGGCCTACTTCGCCTTAATTTAATCAATTTCGTATCTTTAAAGGTAACTAAGTTCCAAATGGTGACGGTCGAAAAACGGGAACCCTATACGAGGATTACGCTAGAATAGTTGAGAATAAGATACACAGTTCATATTTTTTAAAATTTTATTTTAAATATGTTCAAACTAGTTTCCTTCAACAAGACGAAAACCTTCTCTCCCGTAAATTTTAAATAAGTTCAAAAAATAGCCAAAAGTCACACATTGCCAAATCAAGTGAGTATGACGGGTGTTCCAATACTTTCATTTTTATTCACAAAAAACCGAATGGTTGAAGCTACTCTGTACTGTCTGGTTAATTCCATATTTTCACTCACAACGATACTATAAAAAAATATTTCTAATTAAACTAACTTTCGTAATTTAATTTCAAATGAAAGATAAATAACTGTTTAACATGATAGTGCAAATTTGTTTTCCACGGCCTACTTGATCTTCTTATTCCCAATTATTGTAGCGTAACCCTCGTATAAATTGTAAACAAAAGAAAATCAACCCTATGTACATGACACTGTTTTCTTGAAATATGGTTCTCCACTCTGATTTTTTTACCTCTCGCTAAGAGAGGCATTGGATTCATGCTAAAAATCGCATATCCAGATTTTATTGAATAAGCACGATTTAAGGTCCATAGAATCCGATTTTAACATTTTTACAATGATGTCTGTGTGTGTGTGTGTGTGTGTATGGATGTGGGTGTGTGAGGTTGTTGGAGACACGATTTCTCAAATTCTATAAGACTAAAGACCTGTTTGACTACGGATTCCTCAATCTAACAGTAATGGGAAGAGTTGAATAGGTTCTGATAACAATTGGACAACCGGAAGTGGTAGTTTCTAAAAAAAAAATTCTAAATATTATTTTTTGAAAATTTGTTACTACAAATATTAAAGATAATTAAATTCTCAATCTGGCACATTTAATTTTTTTGTTATATCTCGTATAGGTTTGGAGATATAGTATATAATAATATAGAATAATATTATGTAATAAATCTCGTTGCCCGAAAAACAGTTGCGATATTTAAATTTTTGTAATTGACAAATAAATGCAAAATGTCAGTGTCAGATTTTTCTGGGAGGTATGAGTACATTTAATATATATATTATTGTATTATTAATTAAATATTTAATTAAATTTCAGGTATGTTGCGGTGTTTCCGATTTATTTTAAAATGTTTTTGTTTTAATTGTAAGTAGTGTATAAGAATTAGTAAGGAGTGGGAAGGAGAGATGGCGTGAGTTGTGCCAAAGTGTAGTAAAGTGCGGAGTGTGCAGTGGGGCAGTGGGGGGAGAAGCGATGTGCGCGAGGAGCTGGCAGTGGCTCGGCAGAAGGCAGAAGGAGAAGCCGTTGTACGTTGGGTCTGAGTGAAGAGTGTTATGGATTTCGCTCCGAATAAATAAAAAGCCATTTACAAAAGACGTTAGCCACGCAACATACGGGGTAAGCATAGTGCTCCCGTATGATACATTGAGGGCTACGTTTGACGACAACTCGACGACGCAGAAAGCAACGAGGTGTACGAGGGTCACGGCAGCCATCGCAGACGAGGGACGCGGCGCCGGCCATCTTGAAGAATTTACAAAGACAGTTCAGCTAAGTTTATTCGTTAATTAGTCATAAGTCATAGTATTAAGTGCACATGTGTAGTAGAATAGGCCAATAAGGCAGTTTGGGAAACAATAAACCAGAATTCCATGAAAAGTAAGATTTATTAATAATATGTACCCTGAATGAGATCATCACATATTTGGCGCCCAACGTTAGGCTGGTGTTGTTTTGTCAGATTGCCGTTGGTTTATTTTATGAAATTGTCAAACAAACAACAATTCATTTTGTATTACATTGCATGTGACGTGAACGCTGCATCACCTTTGCTTTAAAATGAAACGTATTCGTAGACATCCGCGTAGAAAGCAAACAAATATGGAGGGCGATGAACAGAAAACAAATAGTAGTGGTCCGCAAGTGGTGGAACATGCGTTGGTTTCTTTAACTGATAGTTTGAAAACTTTACAAGAGTCAGTAACGGAGTTAGTTAAAAAAGTTAGTCAGTTAGAATGTAATGCGGGGGTCGAGGAACAAAAGAACGATGAAAGTGACGCGGTTTTTTATAACAAAGCGGTTAAAAAAGAATCAGAAAATAATGCATATGTTAGTATATGGAAGGATTTGGGGGGTCCAAATTTAACATTCAGTCCGTTAGGCAACATGCATCCAGTAGTTTTTATAAAGAAACTAGAATCGTACTTTGACGATGCGGGTGTTCCTGAACAGAAACAAGTATCTCTAGCCGTGAATGCGTTAAAAGGGTCTGCTTCAGATTGGGCTAGCATGAAATTAAGAGACTTTAAATCGTTTGAATATTTTAAAGAAGAGTTTATTAAACGTTACTGGGGGGCCGATAGGGAGCGCGAAGTATTTTTGAAATTAAAATACGGGCGTTATGAACAGGGAAGTAGAGCAGACTACTTTCTTAAATTATTACGCGATGCATCTTATTTAACAAATCCCGTAGAGGAAGACTATTTGATAGATATGTTATCCTATCATTTCACACCAGAAGTAAGGCGTGCGGTTATAAATTTAGGATTCAAAAAAATGGAACATTTCGAAGAATATTTGAGGCAAATTGATGAGTCGTATGCAAACGAGAGGCCACAAGGTCAAAATGAGAGTGAACAAACTCAAAGTCGCCCGCAACGACAACAAAATTACAACTATCCCAATAACAGAAACAGATATGGTAATCGAAATAATAATAATGACGCAGTAGTTAACCGAAATAATAGTGAAGCTGCAAGTAACCAAAACCCACAAGTATCAGCAGCAATTTTTAATCAAAATTTTGATGATGATTTATTATCGGAACCCGAAATCATTGCAAATGATGTTAAGAAAATTCCTAATATTAAAGTTTGCGTTCATGGGGTCGACATTGAAGTAATGGTTGATACGGGTAGTCAGCTTACGTGTATTTCCGAGGAATTCTTTAAAGAACTATCTGAAGAGGCGGAAATGCCTGTACTTCCGGTAACGGGAATATTTTTAAGAGGGGCTTTTGATGGAAAACCAGTAAAAGTAACCAAACAAATCTTATTAGATCTGGTAATATCGGGCATCACAGTCGAAACTGTATGTTTAGTTGTCCCTAAATTATTTACGTCAATTCTGATCGGTTGCGACTGGTTGAATAAATATAAGGGTCAAATAAACTTTAAAACAAGAAGCATTTCGTTAAATGTGGTCGATAAGATGATAGAAATACCGTACAGTGAATCTAGTAGTTTCACGACAGCTAGTATATCTATTGATGAGGAGAGGATAAAAGTAGAGAACGATAATGCAACGGGTGAAAATAAAGAAATTGTAGTTGGCGAAAAGAGTAATAGTTTTGAAAATATAATTGATAAGATTCTGCAGAGCGTGGAAAAGGTTGAAGAAAGAACGTGTTTACAAAATTTACTAATTAAATACAAGGAATTGTTTTCAGATGATCCGGGTCGTATTGTTAATTACGAACATGAAATAAAATTAAAAGATGAAAAACCGTTTGCTAAAAAGTCATATCCGATTCCACATAGTTTTAGAAGTGAAATTAAAAAACAAATAGTTGACATGTTAAAATGGGGTGTCATATCATTAGCGCAAACAGAATATATAAATCCTGTGGTAGTAGTTAAAAAAAAAGACGGTAAACCTCGTTTTTGTTTAGATGCGCGCTATCTTAACAGTGTCATGGTAAAAGATCACGTGATTCCTCCAAGTCCGGACGAATTATTGTATAATTTAACAAAGGGCCAAATTTTCAGTAAACTTGATCTTACTAGCTCCTATTGGCAAGTAACTGTCAAAAAAGAACACAGGAAATTTACGGGTTTCCAATACGAAGGGCAAACGTATGTTTTTAATGTATTGCCATTTGGATTATCCACATCGGTAGCGAGTTTCATAAGAGCTCTAAATACTATTTTAATATGCGTTGAGGGGTACGTTGTACAATATGTAGACGACATATTGGTTTATTCGTCAAATTTTATCGAACATTTAATACATCTGGAACAACTGTTCAAAAAACTAATCAAAGGGGGACTTACTATTAAAATAAAAAAATGCGAGTTTGTTAGTAAAAGTGTTAGTTTTCTCGGTCACATATTGTCTGTAGATGGCGTTCAACTAGATAAAAATAGAGTTATGGCAATTCAAAATTTTCCGAGGCCACGAAATGTGAAACATTTAAGAGCGTTTTTAGGCCTATGTAATTATGAAAGACGTTTTTGTGCTAATTATGCAAATCTAACGGGACCGTTGTTACAATTATTAAAAAAGGGAATTTTGTGGAAATGGAATGCAGAAATGGAAGAAGCATTTCAAGGACTAAAAAGGGCGTTTTTGGAGGTAACTTTTCTGAATCACCCGGATGAAAGTAAAGAATATTATATACAGACAGATAGCTCGGACTATGGTCTGGGGGCTTATCTATTTCAATTGGATGACGAAGGGAACCGAAAGATAATAGCGTTTACTAGTAGGACGTTTAAAGGTAGCGAAAATAACTACAGCGTTACTGAAAAGGAGGCGTTGGCGGTGTTACATGCCCTCCGACAATGGCGAGTATTTATTTTAGGCAAAACTGTAACGGTCATTACCGACCACAAGTCGCTGTCGTTCTTGATGCAGTGTAAACTTTTAAATTCGCGTCTAACCCGCTGGACGTTAATCCTTCAGGAATATGATATTATGATAAAATATTGTAAGGGTAATGAAAACATTGTCGCGGATGCTCTTTCACGCTACCCTCATGATGAAATAAAAGAAAGTAGTTATCCAAATTCAAATAAGGTATTTTATTTAGGTGAAATTAAACAAACGGTTGCATATAAACAGGCGCTTAAGGACATGAAAAATGTAAAATCGGAACAGCGAGCAGATAAAATTTGGGGTCAAATTATTACATCGATAGAAACAGAAGGTGTAGAGTCTATTCATAGCAAATGGTATATAATACAAGACGGTTTATTGTTACGTAAATCGGCGAGTGAGGATGATACAGGTTATAAGCTTTGTATACCTAAAAGTCAAATTGTCTGTTTAATTTTGCAAGAGCATGAAATGAATGGCCATTTTGGCAATTTAAAATGTTATTTGGCATTGAAAAGACATTACTATGTCAAAAAGATGAAGGAAATGATACGAAAGGTAATAGCGGGATGTAAATTGTGCCAGCTATCAAAAGTATCAAATCGATGCTACGGTGAACAATCCAATGTTTTAGTGGATGGTCCTATGCAGTTAATTTGTATAGATCTAATGGGTCCATTGCCGAAATCGCGCGGGGGAGTAGTTCATTTATTAGTAGTAACCGATGCCTTTTCAAAAGTGGTGAAATTATATCCAATAAAAAGGGCAAATTCAATAAGCATCATTAAAAGAATGCAAGATTTCATATCGAAAATGGGGAAACCAAGGGCTATATTGTCCGACAACGGTACGCAATTCTCATCTGATAAATGGGTAAATTTCTTAAGAGAAAATGACATCATCATGAAACATACTTCAGTGTATTATCCACAAGGAAATATGACTGAAAGGGTAAATAAAGAGATAGGAAGGTTATTAAGAATGTTATGCCACGAGAAGCATACAAGATGGGCCTATGTTATTAACGAGGTCGAGGGTTATATTAATAATGCCATTCACGATAGTACAGGTTTCACTCCAAAGGAAGTACATGAAGGAATGTCGCGGAAGGAACCATTATTGAAAAATGTTCCTTATCTGTCAGAACGAGTTTCGGAAGTATCGCAGCGAAGGGTAATAATGTTAGCTAGGGAACGATTACTTAGCAAGGCAAATAAACGCAAGCGAGAACATGAACTAAAACATAAAATTGTTAAGTTTAACCTGGGTGACTTGGTTCTTGTCAGGACACATCCGTTGTCGTCTGCAGAAGACAAAACAATAAAGAAATTCTTTTTACTGTATGAAGGTCCTTATAAAATATCTCGATTAGTGGGGGCTAACTCGTACGAAATATTAAACGTGGACACAAATCAAGTGGTCGGAAATCAAAACATTCAAAATTTGAAACCATACGTACCACCATACCGCGATGTTGAGTAAATTATCATAAGTAAATATTCAAATTTACTGGGGGGTGATGCGGTGTTTCCGATTTATTTTAAAATGTTTTTGTTTTAATTGTAAGTAGTGTATAAGAATTAGTAAGGAGTGGGAAGGAGAGATGGCGTGAGTTGTGCCAAAGTGTAGTAAAGTGCGGAGTGTGCAGTGGGGCAGTGGGGGGAGAAGCGATGTGCGCGAGGAGCTGGCAGTGGCTCGGCAGAAGGCAGAAGGAGAAGCCGTTGTACGTTGGGTCTGAGTGAAGAGTGTTATGGATTTCGCTCCGAATAAATAAAAAGCCATTTACAAAAGACGTTAGCCACGCAACATACGGGGTAAGCATAGTGCTCCCGTATGATACATTGAGGGCTACGTTTGACGACAACTCGACGACGCAGAAAGCAACGAGGTGTACGAGGGTCACGGCAGCCATCGCAGACGAGGGACGCGGCGCCGGCCATCTTGAAGAATTTACAAAGACAGTTCAGCTAAGTTTATTCGTTAATTAGTCATAAGTCATAGTATTAAGTGCACATGTGTAGTAGAATAGGCCAATAAGGCAGTTTGGGAAACAATAAACCAGAATTCCATGAAAAGTAAGATTTATTAATAATATGTACCCTGAATGAGATCATCACAATGTTAATATTAGATATATCCTTAAAATTTACCGCTAATACCGTCAATGAATTTGAAGTATTTTGAACATATTAGAATAGTTGAAGAAACAATTTCAATTACTTGTGTGTACAAGAAATGTTAAATTCGTTACTTATAGGGCGCGAGCAGCCATGTGACTTTGTTGGACTTGGCAAGGAAATATGAGGATCCGTGTCAGAATGACGGCTATTAGTTATTTACATAGATGTCACAATTGTTATATGTCATAATTTTTCATTCAAAATGTTCTGTTTATTTGTCATCCATTAGTATGGAATATACTTGTCGAGGAAAATAATCCACATGGATTTGGTAAATCATAATGTTTCGAATGAAAACTTATCATACTTGACACCTATGTATGTATATTACTAGCTGTCTTCTGACATGGGCCCCCATATCTGATTGCTAAGGCCAACAATGTCACATAAATCTGCTCGCGCCCTATGCAAGATAAAATGAAAATGGCGAGAGGTATTGTGCTGGCCACAACAGATTTTTTATTATTTTAAATGAAAATTTTGAAGCAATTTATAGAATTAAAGTCTTATTTTTTAGTTTAACTGAATTTGAGTTTTAAAGTCCATATGACGTCACGGCAACACCTTTACTATCTTTCTCTCGTATACTTTATAGTAGGCTGCGCAAGAGAGATAGTAATAGTGTGACGTAACTGTGACACTAACAATAAATAAGTAATTATTAAAAAAATGTTTTTGTTATTTAATCGTTATTTATTGAGTAATACTTTAAGTATAAAGTGTACATTATATAATTTTTTGTTATAGTAGAGGACCCTATTACATCTTAATACTTTTCATTGCCTAAGTTTGTAACGAGGTAACGACATATTTATTATCCGGTATTCGGTCGGGTATTAATTAATTGAACGAACAAGCCAGATACCGAATATAGTAACCGCATATCATTTCAATCTCTAATAAAAAGTAACACATTTTTTTTCTATAAGTGAATGAGTTATAAATTTGCAGTTTTCACTTTTATTCCTTCCTCTTTCTACAATACCAGTGAGTTCCATTTACAAAAATAATAAAAAAATTCTTAGATTTCCCTGGATCACTGAAATTCGCATGTCACGTCAATACCTGTATAACGGTACCGTAGCCTTGTGTGCCATACACAGGTCAGTGGCCGGGTACGGTGTGTACACCAGCTCACCTCCTCGCGGCCGAGACCGCGGCGAAGGCCGACCGAGGCCGAGGAATGCGACGAATCAGGTCACCCGGTGACCTACTTCCGCTGTGCCTGACCCCACGCGACCCCGATCTCTCAGCGAGAGTTAGCCGAGCTGAGTTTCTACTCCACAACAGGTATTCATTCGATATCACACTTGTAAGATGTTTTGTTTTGTTGCTGAGGAATTTGAAGGAAATTGTTGGTGTTTTGTCAAACAATTAAATGAGCTCGAAATTTGTGTGCTAATTAACATAATTATTTTTACTGAATATAAACAAATACTTATGTTAGTTTTTTTACCTTCCGTCATCTATAGGTAAGGAAGGTGTTGTCTTGGTCAAAAAATTCGGTGTTGAGTTTTCAATGAATAAGCACGTTTTAGAGTCTTTACAATACAATTTTACTATCTTTACGATGATGTCTGTATGTGTGTGTGTGTGTGTGTGTGTGTGTGTGTGTGTGTGTGTGTGTGTGTGTGTGTGTGTGTGTGTGTGTGTGTGTGTGTGTGTGTGTGTGTGTGTGTGTGTATGTGTGTGTGTGTGTGTGTGTGTGTGTGTATGAGACCGCTTTTTCGTGCACGATATCTCCAATACTAGAATTCCAAAAATTACAATTCTTGCGTATTCCTCTTCCTTACAACCATATGCAGACATGTTTAGATTTTGGTTATAATTGGTCAACCGGAAGTACCCTCATTTGAAGATTTTAACAGTTTTCTTGAAAAACTCAGTTAAATGTTATTATAACTTAAAGAATATATTATTCTCTATACGATTTGATTGCATTTTATATTTCATATTCAACAGATATAGAGTTAAAGAATAATAAAGATAAAAAATTCGTATAAATTTCATAATTCAGCCAGCTATGCTAACATAAACTGCTAATATATTCAGGTAATTCAAATTGACAGATGTCAGTATCAATAAAAAGCAAGTAATTGAATGAAAAAATAAGGGAAGTAATTCTAGTGTTAGAAGTTTTTAGATATAATAGAGACGATTACATTGGTTTGAACATGTCATGAGGAGAGATGAATAAATTAATAGAAGGTGGAAGAAACATAGGAAGACCAAATATAAGATGAAAAGACTGTATTGCAGAAGACTTGAGAGAAAAGGAACTGAATGAGGACGACACGCAAAACAAGAATTAGTGAAAAAGAAAATAAAAAATAGCGACCCCCTAACGAATGTGAAAACTAAAGAAGAAGAAGATGTCAGTGTCAAGTGCAATTTGCATAGTTTGTTTATGAAATAACTTTACTGGAAATATAGGATCTTTTGCAAAAAAATTATGTATAGGGCGCGTGCAGTGACATGACTTTGCTGCCTTTGGCAAGCAGATATGGGGACCCGTATCAAAATGACAGCAATTAATTATGTCCATAACTGACAAGTGTCATAATTTTTCATTCAAAATTTCATAATTTTCTTATTTCATGTGATTTGTTTGTTACCAGGAGTATGGAATTCCGTTGCCGAGAAAGGGAATCATAAAATACCAAAAATTTAGAATCTTTTGCAAAAAAAATTATGTATGGAATTTGTACATAATACACAGGATTGACGGAAGGTATTGTGCTGGCCACATCAGATTTTTTTAATTAATACAAAAGTTTTGATACATTAACATAAGGGGTTGTTTCTGTAAGCCAAGGTGACGCAATTTTCTAAAACTTGTCTCATTTGTTCCTGGACGATGTTAGCATTTAATTTTCTGTATCATATGGAATATTTAGGGCTTCTCGACTACTATCATATACTTTCTAGCTTAAAAATGCCAAAAACTCTCCAATCGATCGTGATCATCTTCTATAACTTTTGCTTTATTTTCTACAAAATGTTGACAACTGGTGATGCGCTCAAGCTAGGTAGGTGTGTATTTGAAACATTTATTTTTCGAAATTTTATTATTTCTGACTCGTCTGCTAATAGTCATGTGTGATATACTATATCGACGAGGTAATTTGTGCGACAACGTTCCAACTCTGTTTTGAGTTCTTTAACTGAGTGTTGATTCGATTTGCGAGCAAAAGTTGGGGTCGCCCACTTTTTGGAAAATTCTTGGATTTATACATGCTGTACCTTTGCGCATTCCTGTATAGTTCAGTAAATGGTCATTCGTCAAATATTTTTACCCCTAAGAAGGTTAACAATTCAGGTTTCGGCATCTGTCTAACTAAATGATAGATGTATTTGAGTATTTCAATTCTGCATAGCATCTTTCAAAACTTTTTTTGGCAAATGAACTTTTTACATTTTGTCATCAATATGTAAGGTATTATCTTTGGTCAAAAAATTCAATAGTTTCATGTGTCTCTAAAATACAATTTTGCTATTTTTTCGATGATGTTTCCAATAGGTATAGGTATTACAATTCAAAAATAAATTTTTTTGTAACGTTTTTACATCTATATGAAGAGTCGATTAGATTTTGATTATAATCGATCAAAAGTGTTCTTAAAATATTTTTTCGTTCTATATCTACGTAGGCTGGAGAAAGTTCTTGTAATGTGTAAACAAGTGTAATATATTCAGTTTTACATATATAAATATGTCCTTGACATGTTGGTCAGAGAATTCTTCAAGGCTATATTTAGTTAAATATGAATAAATTTCTCGACTGTGGTATAGGTTAATTGGTAACAATTATTCGAAATCTCATTGTCATACAGCATTTATCATTACAAAACCGACATTTCGGTATACACCTAACTTGGGCCCGTGTTCTTGAGCGTTCGTCTTATCTTTCGTATCGTATTCGCGTTCGTTTTCATGTTAGTAGTGATAGTAGTCTGTGTTTCAAAACTAATATTGTAAATATCATTGTCAGTGTCAACTGTATTGCAAAATTTATTCACATCATTTACAAGTTATAAAATCTGTTGTGGCCAGCACAATACCTTCCGTCAATCCTGTGTATTATGTATAAATTCCATACATAAATTTTCGTTAGGGGGGGGGGGGGTTGAAATCTTTTTAAAAATTCTCTTTTCATTGCCATCCACAAAATTAGCGAACATATGTGAATGTGCGAATTTTTGTAGGATGTTTGTAAAATTAAATGTTTAACAAATGTATTTATGAATACCTAAATTTATATTTATGAATCTGTAAGATCATGATAAAGGTACGAGGGGCATTCTAGAATTATTGAGAGTAAGGAAAAAATTGCAAATCATTTTAAACAATTATTTGTTATTTGAAATTAAGCTAGATAGTCTTTTTTAAAAGTATCATTATAAACGGACTTAACCAGAGAGAAAAAGAACATTTAAAAATTGTATTAATAAAACACCCGGCATGCCTACTTAATTTGGCAATGTACAACTTTTGGTTATTTTTTCGGACTTAATTTTTATGAGGTAGAAGCTTTTCAGCTCTTGATTGATGCTGCAATAGTGTAATTCAAGATTATTTTGAAGCATTCCAAAAAAAGATTAATTGGATGCTTTTAAGAAATGCAAGGAAAGAATGGAAAAGTGTACCTATTATTGTTGAAGGCAACTACTTCGAACATAATTTTTAAAAAATATGAACCGTGTGCCTTATTCTCAATAATTTTAGCGTGACCCTAGCATATGTGTGAACCGAAATTTGGTTTTGTAAGAAAAAATTCTGTATGACAGATTTCGAATAATTGTTAACATCTTAATTTAATTTGTTTTGGATCTAATTTATAAATCATCTTTTTTCAAATCTTGCGCAACAAAATCATTTAAAATAAAATAGTAGTTTTCATTTTAATAACTTTCATTAAAATACAAATGTCTATGTTATACACGTCACGTATGTATACAGTTGTAATATCGTGACACTTGACAGTTATAACAGGAAACCGTACGTATCCGTCTTTTTAATATTATTTTGTTTACTAAAGAAACAAGCAAACGAACTTGAACTTCAAAATAATTGTTTATGCTAACATAATAACTGTTTCGTAAAGTTAACTACCCGTACAAATGTTATAATAACTGTTCTCTTTTATACTCAAATAATAGAAAACAAATTGTATCCGTTATTAGAGTACAATTTTCTTTCTTTCTTAACGACATGACGGTCAATGATACTCTTATTACTTATATAAATTACTTTAGAATTAAAATGTCATGACTAAAACAAAAATTTCATATAATAATTAGCCTGTAATTTAATAATTTTTAAATAATAGTTCATTGCATTACAATCGTAATAACAAAGAGCACAATTATGTTTTGCATTTATATTTATTGTCTCTAGAATCTGATTTTAATACCTTTATGATTATATTGGTGCATAATTATTCAATCTTCTATTCACTTAAATACCATTCGTAGATATCAGAAAATATTAAAAAATTGGTTTTAACTTTTCTCAAAAAAGCAGCAAAATGACAAATTAATATGACGGTTATTTGACAAATTGCAAGTGATACTTTAGTAGAATTTTTCTCATTAAAAAAAGCTTTAAATCGAACCTTCCTTTTTTTAGAGAATTTGAGAGATATTTTTTCCAACAGCAATGTTAATAAATTATTGAAAAAGGATTTATTACCGTATAATAATAAAAAAAATCTGTTGTGGCCAGCACAATATCTCTCGCGCCCTTTCTATTGTGGTATATGTACACTGGCTTGCAAAAAAATCGCGTACACCTAATTTTTGCTGCATTGAGTCGGTTTTGAATTTTAACTTGTCAATGTCACTAGTGTCAAATAAGATGCCAAAGTTGATAGAAAACGAGAAATACATACTTGATAGTCCTTTCATTTTTCTGGAATATATTATGTAATTTAATAGTAACTTAAACACAATGAAGAACTTACTCTACAATAAATAAAATAATGACTAGATAATGATAACAGTGACAACTCCATTAACAGTTGATTAAAAAATCGTATTTACATAGCTCAAAGGTAAAAACTTGGTTACTTGATTTTTAAGCTGTAAGTGATTTTTTTGCAAGCCACTGTATATAAAAGTATTGTATTTAACCTTTGTTGTACACACAAAAAAATCTAATTACACCTAATCTTTATATTTACGTATTTTCTATAATTTTAAATTCATTCTATAAGCAAGTTTTCTCCATTTCTTCTAAATGTTCGAAGTTTTTCCAATTAATTAACGGGATTGGCGTTATTTCTGAAGGGTTCATGTAATATAAATATAATTTTAAATATATAATTAAATAATACAATTAGAAATATTAAATATCATTCCCAGAAAAAGCCTTCAGTACTATTTCATCTTCGTGAATAATGACTACCATAATAATAAGCTCGCAAACTATTGGTAGGTAACTTTTTACCTCTCGCTAAGAGAGGTATTGGATTCATGCTAAAAATCGCTTTTGAGATTTCAATCAATAATCACATTTTAAGGTCCCTATAATCCGATTTTAATATTTTTACGATGATGTCTGTGTGTGTGTGTGTGTGTGTGTGTGTGTGTGTGTGTGTGTGTGTGTAGATGTATGTGTGTGTGTGTGTGGGGGGAGGGGGAGTTGGAAAGACGATTTCTCAATAACTATAAGACTTAATATTTGTTTAACTATGTATTTCTCAATCGGACAATAATGGGAAGAGTTGAAAAGGTTTTGGTATAATTGGGCAACCGGAAGTAGAAGATTATTAAAAAAAATCTTCTAAATATTATTTTTTGAAAATTTTTGTTCCTACAAATATTAAAGAAGATTAAATTCTCTATCTAATACATTTAAATATTTTATTATATCTTTTGTTGATTTATTGATAAAAAAAATATAATGTATGTATAAAATAATCTGTTGTAATAAATAAAAGTTTGTTCCTAGAATGAATTTAAATTTAAATATTCTAAATATAAAGAATAGGTATAAGTAGAATTTTTTGTGTAGAGTGTAGTTATAAAAGATATGTTAAATACTACAGGGTGCGAACAGTCATGTCACTTTGTTGACAAGCAGGTATGGTGGCCCGAGTCAGAATGATAGCTAGTAATTATATACATAGATGTCAAATATCATAATTTTTCATTCTAAATTGCGTGATTTTCTAATTTCATGCGGCTTATTTTCCTCGACATGTAAACTTCATACTCCTGTTGACGTGAACTTAAAAATCTTGAAATTTTGAATGAAAAATTCTGACATTTGACATCTATATACAAAATTACTAGTTGTCATTCTGACACGGGCCCCATATCTGCTTATCAATGCCAACAAAGTCACATGACTGCTCGCGCCCTATATTTATGTAACCAAAAACGGAAGTGGCGAAAGGTATTATACTGACGACAACACATTTTTAATTTGAATACTTATGTACGAGTGTTTGTCATTTATATTAGAAAATTGGCGATTTCAGCAAAAACAAAAATTGGTATGAGCGGTTCCCAAAATACGGAACAATATACGAGTATGTTATACATATTTGTAATTTAAAATGTCTCAATTTAGTCCACTTTACCACACTTCAAATAAAAAAGTTACCACTTGCCAGTGGTGAGCAAACTTATTAAAACACCTGTATATTTTCGCATTGTCATTTGATCAAGATATCAGTGTTGTATAATGTTATTTACAGTGTGTTCAAATGAAAACCTAACTCGGAGTAGGCTATGAACAGAGATACGTATCTCTGATCATTATTCAATTCAAAAGTCAATTTGTCAAAATGGATCTTGAAATGTAATCTTACGGAGAAAAAATAATAAAGAAGGATACGGTATATTGCCATTCGCCGTTTTTTAATTTATTTCTATTTCTAAAATAAGATTCATGAATAAACGCTTTGATTTCTTTAAATAACATTTTTGACAATATCTCGTGTCAAAATGACATTTTATTAAATACTTTTAAATTGATATACGTTTCCTTGTTCATAGCCCACTCCGAGTTAGGAATTTTTTTGAACACTATATTTTAGAAATAAATATTTTTTTTGTCAAATATATTTTCATCAGAAATTCACTTCGAAAGTTAGATTTATTTAAAATATTATCAGAAAGAGGTAATTTGTTGGCCAGAATAGTACCAAGGTATGACAAATTAAGGTGCCTAATTTATTGTTTAACTTTCTCGTGTCGATTGTTGCAAACTTTTGTGAAAAATATCAGATCCTTGAGTAACTTTAAAATAAAATAAAGTAAGATACGATTACCGTATAATTGCATCCTGACTTATATTCATCGAGTAAAAACCTGCAAGAGAGTGGTGATTAGTGGACAAAGCCCCTGAGCGCCAGCAGCAGCCTAGCAACAAACAAATAAACAAACAAACGAACATGACATGCCATGCACAGCCACCGTACCGAGGTCCGTACTAGTCGGGTCAAGGTCATGCCAAGGTCAATCCACAATCCATCTCACCTTACCTTACCTGCCCACTATTATAATTGTTAGTTCGTTTAGGTTAGTCACAACGTGCGGGAGACATAGATACATGTCACACAGATAAATCTAAACTCATGCGACAACCAACCAATTGGAATTTATTCTTATGCTTCTAACGCCTGTCAAAAGGCACCAAACGGTTCACTGATGAAAAAATATGTACTGTAGCCAGATTCTAAATCCGTCCTTTTATAAAACAGGACCAGATTGTCAAACCTTCGTTTACTTAGCGATTTTTTATAATCTGGTTAGTCGTTGTATAAATAAATAAATATATGCCTTTTAGTATAATAGATGAAAATGTCTAGGCGTTTTATAACGACAAAGAGCTTATTTAACTTGTATATTTCTCTAAATATAACACCAATAACCAACGCACAAAACTCGGCATAAGTTTTCCAAGCGTCATTTTTGTGCATTAGGTTAGGCTGTCTTTTGGCAAGCGAAAATGTCCAAACATTCACATTATAATATTGCCGTAAGCTGTACGTCGCTTTGCAAAACTTCGTCAGATTCCGAAACATCGTTAGGTCAACGAAAGTTTGACAGTCTGAATACTTTTTATAAAATGAAGGATTTTACAATCTGGCTACGACACGACATATATAACACACCGTATCCATTGTTCATTGATAGTCTTTAATTTAAATTTCTATAAATCAATTCTTATATTCTATTCTGCT
Source organism: Harpalus rufipes (assembly GCA_951394225.1). NCBI lineage: Eukaryota > Metazoa > Arthropoda > Insecta > Coleoptera > Carabidae > Harpalus > Harpalus rufipes. Next base: position 11,728,935 of record OX596285.1, read on the forward strand.
ATTAATTCATCAAAGAAATCGTTTGCCTTTGACAGGCGTCATGGGCATTATCTAAATTCATATATCCATATTTAATCAATTAGTAATACTGTTAAATAGTAACCAACTAAAAATGTGTATATAGGGTGAACTCGACAATCCGTGATATAAGCGTTTAACATGGGAAAAAGGTTTTTTTTTTTCAAATACTGTCTATTCCATAGAAACTTGTGGGGTGATTTATACATATAGTTTTGGAGAATAAAATTCTGAATTCCATTTTTTTTAATTTGCTGCCTTAGTACGAAAGATGACTATTCAACGTCACTTGTTCGAAGAAAACTACGCAGCACTTTACACAGCAGTAGCTTAGCAACATTTAATGTTAAAAAGAGAAAGATGATTTAACGTATATCTAGTAATTTATATTGTGTAACAGATATACGTAAACACACCAGAAGTAATAATGACGAATGTCGTAGGGTTACAGATATCTAATTATCTACTACACTGCCCTCTGTGCTAATGTTTAAATCAAATTATTATTCCATGCTTTATGTCAAGTTCATGTTTTTGTGTTTTGCAAAAACATATGTAAAGAACATAAATCTTCGATAACGGTATTATTTAAATAAAAACAATTTTCAAAAAATTACACTTAGTTTTTGCAGACAAAATGTATCCAAAAATATTTGATGTTGCACGCCTATGCATACGAAATGCAGTGAAGTTATCTACAAGAAATATTGTATCAGACGGCATATAAATAACCTTGAATAGTCATATTTCGTGAACCAAATTATAGCATACATTATGTCAAGTAATGAACGTCGATAATGTTTTTTGCCAAGGTTTGACAGTATACTAGATATTCCTTTTTGGTAATAATCGCATACTAAATTCATTTTTAGCACGACTTTAAATTAAAGTTAAGCATAAAGCATCTAAACTATTTTTATGGGACAGATAATATTTGGGAACAACTGTTTCCTCATGTTAAACTTCTATGTCACAAGTTCTAGTGTTCACCCTATATAGTAACATAAACTTTAGATAGTCAATATTTAAATTCCTGCTACTAAGTGACATAATATGATTGACGGTTTGAAGAAAAACAGGTTGGTTCACGTACCTACTTAACCTCCTGGAAGTGTTTACAAAATAACAGCTACAAACAAAAGTAAATCTACGTTACCTCCACAATTTATTGAAAAACTATATTTTTTTGTAAAAATGATCATTTTTCTGATGATTAAATCATGGTAAAGAGTTCATTACTTTTTAATCTTGTTAAATATTAGAATGATGATATCAAAAAAAGTAAAATCACCAAAATACTTTAAACATATGTAGGTAGATCTTTTGTTTTGAGGATAACAAAAAACTATCGAAGCGCACCAACCTGCATTTCTAATAATGCCTAAACTTTTGTCAGACGGTGATTTGTTATATTCTCAAACTTACAACGTGAACCAAACGTTAATTACAGGTTTAGAAAAGAACAAAAAAAGTATAAGAATGCTGTACCTATAAAAAGATAAGTAAGACTTTCTATTCAATTAGAATTAGAAATGAAGTTAATGGGACAACAGAACAGAACAGATGTTACCGCGCGACTTGGTTTTGGAAACTGGTGAGTGAATAGGTAACCAGCAAACGTTCGGTTCGGCTTCCTGTTGTAAGTTGAGAGCCACGCTAGATTAGTAGAATTTAGTGTATTGAATTGAGGTCACCGCCTGTGTACATATTTACACATTTGAATAAATAAACACAATTTAGCAGTTTTGAGAAATTCTCGTCTATATTTTTTGTACCACTTGGCCATACAACACGCGTGTGCGTGACATATACCTAAGCTCCTGCTCGAGATAAATAAATAAATAATTCTACGATGTAGCTTCAAATAAATTAATAATAAATAATAGACACAAACACTGTAAAACTAGGTACGTCCATCCACTTATCGCGGCCTTATGCACTTCAACGCGCGAGTACTCGCCAAACAGGAAGAAACACGTCATCTGTGCGACGAGATTCACAACTCGTGCACTACCATGCTCACTGGTGAAAAAATATACTTTATAAAATTTTAAACACATACTCAACAAAAAAAAGCAGGCTCTATATGAGTTAAAAATATATGATTGAAAGTTAGGTCAAACCAGTTCTATATTATACGTTTTTAGTTACAGTCTAGTGTAAAATAGAATAAAACATCCAAGTTAACTCATATTATAATATTTTTTCTACGATCAATAAAAAAGTAGGCTTTTCGAACGTCATTTGGTTATAGAAAGTGAATAATTGCGGAACGTTACTAGTAGTAACTCAGACAATAAAAAAATTCGTTTTCATTGAAGTGAAAAATTACATTTTTTTTATTAATTACATATATTTATACTCGCCGTCAAATAAGTATGGACTAATGTTCAACTTTTTCCCTTCTCCGCACCCTGTCCCTAGCCCTGTGGTTTTGTCGCTTCTTCAAAACATAGCATTTTAAACATTGCACATTATCCAGTCCATACACATTTGACGACAACTATAATAGTAATTTAACTATCAAATGTGTTAATGAAGGCGATTAATTGTTGAGATCAGTAATCGCGAATTAACACACGTATTAGTTACAATATTTTTTCGTTGATCATATCTTACTGAATTGGAAAATCTAATTTTATTCCATGACAATTTTTTCTAGGTTTGTAACGTTTGACACATAAATTTTGACAATTGTTCGGCAAAGATATGTGGTGTCTATGGTTACCCACTAAATTTGTTTATTAATAAAATCATGCATAAATACATTAACATAACCTATTAATAAACGGTCAACGGAAAAAATTAATTAATCTTTCAGATCGTAGAAAAAATGTTGGGTACTTATAGTTGAAAGTATTGTTGCAGACTTCAACTAGTTCTGTAGCCCCGATCTACAAAGAGCTATTTTCAAATCTTGGTATTAAAATAATTATTTCAAACTTAGTTCTGAACCTATTTTCTGTTTAAGGCACGCGTTTGTCTCCATTATTGCTAGTAAAGCCTGATTTATAGATTGCATAGAATAGAATGGAATAGAATAGAACAGAATAGCATAGGGAATAGTAATATAAACCAATGTAAATGTATGAAACCATTTATACTTGCACAGAATGGAATAGAATAGGAAATAACCAAATTTTATTTCTTATTCTATTCCATTCCTATTCCATTCGGCTTGCTTCGTTAATATTCGTGTGATTGGTGTGACTTCGTTGCTTTTGGGCCATCCCCTAACCTAAAAACTTACTGTGGACAACAGTTTTTCTGCAGAAATTCTCTCTTTTTTAGCAAAAACAAACAATGATATTATTTACTCGGTTCTAAATGAAATTAGTGAAAGAAAAAAATAACCAATAAATCAGTTAATTTAGTGTAAAATTAACACAAAAGTGACGTCATTCTATTCCAAACTATTCTATTCAATGCAATCTATAAATGGTCTTAAAAATTTCTATTCCTATTCTATTCCATTCTATTCTGTGCAATCTATAAACCTGGCTTAAGTGTGTTCAAAGTTATCAAAAGTTATATTGTGACAAACGATTCTAAATTAACCAAATCTGAAAGTGAAAATAATGTTGGCTAAATTGTTTTATATATTAGTTGAGTTATGTAAACTTGTATGTTTTCTAGTCACTAGTCACAAATAAAAAAGTACAATGAAGAACAGTAATAACGAACGAAATGTGGAGCTGCATCTTTCCGATTTGGCGATTACTTTACAGACTTAGCGAAGCTGGGGGCCTAATCTATCTGACTTTGTTAGCCTTGATGGAGGGTTTGCGGTGTTTCCTAGCTTTGTGTTTCTTACTACGGTGGTGGTGTTGATGGTTTTTGGACTCACGTGCTTTCCTCGCTTCGATGACATCGCCGTCAGTGAGTTCGTCCAGTTCGTCCTCGTCGTCGTCATCGTCATCATCGTCATCGTCAGCAGCGGCACCGGCGGCGTCATCATCATCGTCATCGTCGTCGTCGTCGTCATCGTCGGTCAGTTCACCGAGAGCGTCATCGTCGTCATCATCGTCATCGTCATCGTCTTCGTCGTCGGCAGGGACAGGCTGCACCACGATGGGTTGCTGAACCACGACGTGTTGCACGGGCTGCTCGAGTGACGCAGCAGAGTCGTTGTCCACAAAAACGGAGTCGGAGTGAGCCTGCTCAAGGGGCGTACCATCAGTAGCGCTCTCTTCTTGGATCACGTCCTCTACGATGGTGTCCTCGGGGAGGACCGGTTCGGGAGGCTGGGCTACTACTGCTTGGGCAGCTGCTACGGATGGCTCATCATCATCATCGTCGTCGTCATCGTCATCTGGAAATCGGACACACAAATATTAGGTTACATCATATACACATAAAAGAAATGATGCTGTATATCAAGGTGTTTCAAATCGTATGTCTGGATTTTAAATTGCTCTCATCCAGCAATCCTGGGAATTTTTAAACATCTGAATTGACAGAAACAATTATTATTAAAGTTTGATAATTAATCATGGAAAGGTTCATAGTCCAATAATACACAAAAATTATTCAGGAATATTACGAAAATTAGCGATCTGTAACTTGTAATTATGGTCATTTTTGGCTGAACGGTTTTGTGAACAAGCAAATTTCCATATATGGGCTGAAAACAATTGCAATTAGAAAAGTCACTTTTTGGTGTGGATTGTGGGCTGGAACCATCATCGGCCCCTATTTTTTGAAATTATTGAGAACCGAGCATTGGCCGTCAATAGAGAGATGTATAGAGCAATGATAAATGTATGTTCTCTCACTAAAAGAGGTATTGGGTTCATGCTAAAAATCGCATATCCAGATTTTAATGAATAAACACGTTTTAAGGTCCCTACAATCCGATTTTAACATTTTACAATGATGTGTGTGTGTGTGTGTGTGTGTTGATGTTGGAAGGACGATTTCTCAAAAACTATAACACTTAATATCTGTTAATTAAGACTACGTATGTCTCAATCGGATACTAATGGGAAGAAAAGGTTTTGGTAGCACTTAGACAACCGGAAGTAGCAGATTCTTAAAAAAATCTTCTAGATTTTTTTTTTAAATCTTATTCTTGCAAATATTAAAGAAGATTAAATTCTCGATCTGATATATTTATATATTTTATTATATATTTTATTGATTTAGAGATAAAAGAATATAATATGTAAAATAATCTGTTGTAATAAATCTCACAGCCAAATAATGCCATGGTAAAATATTGAAAAATGTCAGTGTCAGAAATTCGGAGACATTACTGAAGACTTTTCGTGGGACGTACATACATATATTAATCTTATTGTATCAATAGTTAAATATTTAAATTTATAGACATATTATATATATATATATATATATATATATATATATATATATATATATATATACTCGTATATATATATATATATATATATATATATATATATATATACAGTGTGTTAATTAAAAACCTGGCCATAAGCGTTTAACATGGGAAATCAGTTTTTCCTTGCGCAAAAGTTCCCAAATTATTTTAGACAAAAATATTTCAAATAAATGTTGTAGAAAATTAAATTCTGCATCCAAATTAGTAATAAGATTTTATTTTTGACATTGCATAACCGAGAAAATCAATTTTAAATTTTTTGATTTATAGCGGTAGTCATGGAACTCAAACAAAATTACGAACAATTGTATGCCATCTAACTGTCAAAAAAGTATGTGTTTTGTGATTTTCGTTCAATAACATATTTCTTTGAAAGTGTGGAACAGTTTTCTCATGAAGAAAAGCTGCAGATTATAAAATGGTGGACAAATTTTGTTTTAGTTGCATGGCTATCGCTATAAATCAGCAATCTTCAAAAAACTTTAAAATTAATTTTCTCGGCTATTAAACGTGAAAAATGAAATATTATTACTAACTCGGGTGCAGAATTTAATTCTGCACAACATTTATTTGAAGTATTTTTGGCTAAAATAATTTGGGAACTTTTGCGCAAGGAAAAACTGATTTCCCATGTTAAACGCCTATGGCCAGGTTTTTAATTAACACACTGTATATATATATATATATATATATATATATATATATATATATATATATATATATATATATACAGGGTGGAAACGAACTTAATGTAATAAATTTAAGGGTGAGTAGTATAACATGTGTAGATTACGAAACAGAAAGAATTTTTTAAAAATTCGCGTATTTAAGGGTAGTTTTCATGAAACTAACATTTTTTGTACCACTGGAACACTGGCAACGCATTTGCATTATTTTATCTATTATACAATTATTTTCGTTAAAAATGCTATTTAATTAAATTATTAAGAATAATATCTTATACAACTAATTTTGAATGTATTTTTGATAACTATATTTTTAATGAAATATGAATTAAAACAGCACTAAAAAAAAGTTTCCTTAAGAAAAGTCGAATTTTCGTTTTTCGAATTTTAAAAAAAATCTTTCAGTTTCGTAATCTACACATGTCATACTACTCACCCTTAAATTTATGACATTAAGTTCGTTTCCACCCTGTATATATATATATATATATATATATATATATATATATATATATATATATATATATATATATATATATATATATATATATATATATTCAGAAATACTGTCAATCCCGACAATGAATTGGAAACATCTCGAAAAATTAGAAAAATAGAATTCTTCATAGAATTAATATAAAATTTAAAAATCTAAATATTGAGGGTGTAGGGTGGAAGTATACAAGAAATGTTAAATACAATACTTATGTGTGCCTGAGTGTCTGGTCGTGAATCTGGGGACCCGGGTTCGATCCCGACCGACGCCAAAAATTACATCGCATTTTAATGGCACAAAATTAACCCCTGTGGCGCACTCTCCACGCCAGCAATGAGTGCCCGTGAGGTGACGCCTGGTAAGCGCCCACACGGTACAAATATTCCATCATTACCGATATCTGTGTACGAAGCAGATTGGCACACCCAGCAATGGGTAATATGCCGTGATGAAATATTTATTTTATTTATGTAACCAAAAACGGAAGTAGTGAGAGGTATTGTGCAGGACACAACAGATTTTTTTGTTATCTTTTTGCTTGATCTGGATCTCCAAAACATTTTTTTTAACAAGGCGTTGTAATATAATCGCTGTTTAGCGGCAAAAGTTCCCTTAACGCATAATTTCACAAAACCGCGATATGAATTGGATGCCAAGATCGTGTGATTTAACACCTCCAAACTTTTTTCTCTGGGGTTTTATGGAGTCATCTGTGTACGGTATGCCAATAAGTCAAGAACAATTCAAAAACTGAAAAACATACGACGCGAAATAGCCGCTATGGAATCTCAACTATGCCAAAATGTGATTGAAAATTGGACTTCTCGTATACGAATCGTCAAACGTAGTCGTGGTGGTAATTTCATTTTTGTTATTTTTCATTATCAATATACGTTCATTAAATAATAAGTTGTTAAGTTTGTTAAATTTTGAATTTATATGATTTTTATCTAATTTCAAAATCCGAACATTGAAAATGAAAAACACTTTATACTATATTTGTTTTGTAATAATTTTGTTGGCTTCTTATTTTCTATATTATTTGATATATGCCGGTTTGGTGGAAAAACAGCCTTAGGTTAAACCCCGCCGTTGAATGAATACAATAAACTTATTAGTTATTTAATTACTTATTAAAAGTAATTTTGTTTATACTCTTTGAAAGGTAGGATTTGAATTTGACAATGATTGAATAATATTATTCCATCGAAATATCAATATTATTCAATTAGCAACAGTAACGAATGTCACTAATTGATAAAAATCGGTTGAATTGTGGGTATATTATTTGACAGTTGTAGATAAAGATTATTTAAATACATATCGTAAAGAATAATAATGTTTAATTTTCAAATTTATACAGGGTGATTCATCGGTATGTTCTTTTTTAATACCTCATTTATTGTAAATATGATCTTTAAACAAACTTTATTTTAAATTAGAATGTCTATAAATCTGCAGTGTAAGTTTTTCTACAGGGTGTTCCATTTTTACGAAGTGGTACGTAACTTTATATTTTGAAATGGAACATCCTATATTTATTCAAATTTGAAAAGTACGTAAAATTTGCTATCCAATAATATAAAAACAATCATATATTACAAAAAAAAAAAATATATCATTACGGCATATTACCCATTCCCATTGCTGGGTGTGCCAATCTGCTTTTTACACAGATATTGGTAATGATGAAATATTTGTACCGTGTGGGCGTTTACCAGGCGTCACTTTAAGGGCACTCAATGCTGGAGTGGGGGGTCAATTTTGTGCCATGAAAATTCGAAGTAATTTTTTGCGTCGGTCGGGCGAATGATTAAAACATTACATTTTTAGTCAATACAGAAGGCTTTGCAATACTATTTTTACCTCCCGCTACCCTTGGTAAGGGAGGTATAGGGATCGTGCTTAAAATCGCATATCGAGATTTTGGTAAATGACCACATTTTAAGGTCCCTAGAATCCATTTTTAACATTTTCACGATGATGTCTGTGTGTATGTATGTATGTATGTGTGGATCCTGTATAGTGTATACGCTGTAACTCAAATACTATCATTCAGAAAGTTTTGAAACCATGTATTTCTACCTTATTCTAATATGGAAATATCTGATTAGATTTTGGTGGCAATCGGATAACCGGAAATGGCAGTTTACTTGAAGCTCAAGATAGTATTTCTTCAAAAAATACCTTTAAATGTAATTTTTCCTCAATTTGTTACTATAAAAATTAAAGATTATTTCATTTTCTACAAGTTTGCTTTAATACTTTTTACCTCTCGCTAAGAGAGGTATTGCATTCATGCTAAAAATCGTATATCCAGATTTTATTGAATAAGCACGTTTTAAGGTCCCTACAATCCGATTTTAACATTTTTACGATGATGTCTGTGTGTGTGTGTGTGTGTGTGTGTGTGTGTGTGTGTGTGTGTGTGTGGATGTGTGTGTGTGTGTGTGTGTGTGTGTGTGTGCGTGTGTGGGATGTTGGAAGGACGGTTACTCAAAAACTATAAGACTTAAAATTTGTTTAACAACGTATTTCCCAATCGGACATTCATGGGAAGATCTGAAAAGGTTTTGGTAATAATTGGACAACCGGAAGTAGAAGATTCTTAAAAAAAAATCTTCTAAATATTATTTTTTGAAAATTTTTCGTGGTAATATTAAAGAAAATTAAATTCTCTATCTGATACATTTAAATATTTTATTATATATTCCATAGATTTAGAGATAAAAGAAGTATAATATATAAAATAATGTTGTAATAAATTTGACAGCCGAAAGAATGCCATGAAAAATAGTTGATAATTTAAATTATTTGTAACTGACAGATAAATGTCAGTGTCAGAAATAATGAGTAATGAAAGAAAAATGTACTTGAAGAATCCCTTAGTTCTTGATCTGTGACTATTATGGAGATGACAAGTCTAGGTTGAAGGACTTAAATTTGTTTCAAATATTATGGGACAATGTACACCAGTACTATAGACTAGAGTAACTTTGAATTGCGAAAAATCTATCAAATTCTTCTCAAGTAAGTTGTAAATATTGACAAAATTACACATCGATATAAGAATAATCGGAGTGCAATTTATCCGTCACTTTATTAAAGGGAATTAGTGTTATTTAGATATAACATGTATGAAAAAATAAAATGTAAAAGAAGATATGTAAGAATAGATGCACAATCCATATATACATTTTAGACCGCCCAAAATTAATGTTTTTACTAGAAGAATATGAAGAGAAAGTAAACAACGTTTTCTATATATTATATGGATAAATTTATAAAGTAATATAAAAAAAATCTGATGTGGCCAGCACATAACCTCTCGCCGTATATTTTACCTGGCTGTATGCATAAAGCAAAGAATATTTTTATAAATACAAATAATATATTCATATAAATCTATGACGTATAAACTTCTTTATTATTCAATAATAGCATGTCTCAACATGAAGATATTTTACCATAAATTATGTTACAATAAATTACAAAGTAGAGTTTACCATATATAAATATTAGGCTGGTAACAGCAATTTTCAATTCGAACAACGTTGTTTACTTTCTCTTCATATTCTTTTAGTAAAAACATTAATTTTGGGCGGTCTAAAATGTATATATGGATTGTGCATCTATTCTTACATATCTTCTTTTACATTTTATTTTTTCATACATGTTATATCTAAATAACACTAATTCCCTTTAATAAAGTGACGGATAGATTGCACTCCGATTATTCTTATATCGATGTGTAATTTTGTCAATATTTACAACTTACTTGAGAAGAATTTGATAGCTTTTTCGCAATTCAAAGTTACTCTAGTCTATAGTACTGGTGTACATTGTCCCATAATGTTTGAAACAAATTTAAGTCCTTCAACCTAGACTTGTCATCTCCATAATAGTCACAGATCAAGAACTAAGGGATTCTCCAAGTACATTTTTCTTTCATTACTCATTATTTCTGACACTGACATTTATCTGTCAGTTACAAATAATTTAAATTATCAACTATTTTTCATGGCATTCTTTCGGCTGTCAAATTTATTACAACAGATTATTTTATATATTATACTTCTTTTATCTCTAAATCTATGGAATATATAATAAAATATTTAAATGTATCAGATAGATAATTTAATTTTCTTTAATATTACCACGAAAAATTTTCAAAAAATAATATTTAGAAGATTTTTTTTCAAGAATCTTCTACTTCCGGTTGTCCAATTGTTACCAAAACCTTTTCAGATCTTCCCATGAATGTCCGATTGGGAAATACGTTGTTAAACAAATTTTAAGTCTTATAGTTTTTGAGTAACCGTCCTTCCAACATCCCACACACACACATCCACACACACACACACACACACACACACAGACATCATCGTAAAAATGTTAAAATCGGATTGTAGGGACCTTAAAACGTGCTTATTCAATAAAATCTGGATATGCCATTTTTAGCATGAATCCAATACCTCTCTTAGCGAGAGGTAATTATATACATAGGTAAATGGCGGGAGGTACTGTGTGGGTCACATCAGATTTTTTGAATTAAACATCTGATAATATTAAATACAAGTGTAATAATGAAATATCAAATTGAAATAGAAGAAAAAAATATATAAGCTGCCATGTCGTAATGAAACAATATAAACCTTATGTTGAATACTCTAATAATGTTTATTATGGAACTAAATACCATAATAATATGATAATCACACCAATTATGTAAGGAAGTTGTTAAGTCTTAGCAACGTTGCTAAAAATTGTAACCAACAGGAAGAAATGTAAATCCTATCATTTTCATATTTTATTCAGTGTTCACAATTATTATTGGTTATTTGCTATAGCAATGTTGCTAAGACTTAATTTCTTACAGAATTGGGGCTATTGTATCCATTATGGTATTCAGCACCATAATGAGTTACCTACAAGGGTTGTTCCGAATACACAAAAATAGTATTTGTATTCGCGAATAGTATGAAAAAATAATTGTATTTGTATTCGCGAATACAAATACTATTTTTTTTTTACCTACCGCTACCCTAGGTAAGGGTGTAAGGGAAGAATAAATATCGTGCTAAAAATCAAATATTGAGATTTCGGTAAACAAAAACGTTTCAAGGTCCCAAGAATCACATTTTAATATTCTCACGATGATGTCTGTAAATGAATATGTGTGTATGTGCGAGTGAATCCAGTATTATTCGCTAATTCATTTTCAACCAATTCGAAAATGTTGAATACTTGTATTTCTCCTCAATAGTAAAATGAAAACACGCCACGATTTGAGTATCAATTGGAAATCTAATTCTAATTATAGTTTCTTGGAAAATGTATTTTTTTTAATATAGTTTTTTTGAGATTTATAACACACAAAATAAATTTTAAATAATTTTCTATAAGTTAGTGATATTTTGATTTTGACATAATTTAATTTCTTAATAAAGATATGATGCCAACAGTTTTTATAAAAAATATTTTTTGAAAGAAATAAAACAATTTTTAAAAATTTAATCAGTTTCTTGTTGTTAAATTAACTTATTTTGCAGCCCAAAATTGCGTGGTTTATTTGTATTGCATTCGTGTATTCGACTTAAATTTAACGAATACGGTTACGAATATGAATACATAAAAGCTGGCGAGTATCAGCTAATATGAATACGAATATACGGAACATCCTTAGTACCTATTTGTTTACAATCAAATAAAAAAATCTGTTGTGGCCAGCACAACACCTTCCGTTAATCCTGTGTATAATGTATAAATTCCATACATAATTTTTCTTACAAAAGATTCTAAATTGTAATCGTCATTCTTGTATCTTTCTAGAAACTTAGAGTTATTTTCTTACCGTATCTTTCCGTGTTTTCCCCAACATCTACTTCAACATCCTCATCTCTGCCACATTAATTTATTTTGATTGATACTGACATCTGTCAATTTGAATTATTTGAATATATTAGTAGTTTCCATGTTTAGCATAGCTGGCTGAATTATAAAATTGAATTTCTTTAAAATTCTTTAACTCTGTATCTATTGAATATGAAGTATAAAATGTAATCAAATCGTATAGAGAATAATATATTCTTTAAGTTATAATAACGTTAAATGTCAATAAATCAAATTTAACTGTTAAATCTTCAAATAAGGCTACTTCCGCTTCACCAATAATAACCAAAATCTAATCACTTGTTCTTCTGGATGTAAACTTGAGGAATACGAAAAAAATCTAATTTTTGGTATCGTGGTATTGAAGTTATAGGATCCGGAACTTTTGTCACACACACAGACACACACACATAATACATACAGACGTCATCGTAAAAATGGTAAAATCGTATTATATGGACCCTAAAACATGCTTATTCACTAAATACTCATCATTGATTTTTTTGACCAAAGACAATATCTTCCTTACCTAAAGGTGACGGAAGGTAAAAAGAGCATACTTTTTTTAGATTTAAATAATGAATTTTAGTTTTTCATTGATTTACGCATGCAGACAAAATTAATACGGATCATAGCCAATTAATCATTATGACACACACCGTACCCCGTGTTATCAAACTCTGCTTCACCTCAAGTGATAATCTTCACATCTAGTATAGTACAATAAGCCCATTTTCTAAATTTTTGGTTAAATATATAACTTTGTAACTGATTTCGAAAGTTGTATGTTATTAGCAATAATTGTTCTACACAATTTTGCAGAGACTAACTAGACAAAATCCTTCTTAGCTTCCGTCACCTTTAGGTAAGGAAGTCTGGTCAAAAAATTCAATGATGAGTTTTAACTGAATAAGCTCGAATTACGGTCCCTATAATGCAATTTTACCATTTTTACGATGATGTCTGTATGTATGTGTGTGTGTGTCCAATACCCTGATTCCAAAAATATATTTTTTTCGTATTCCTCAAGTTTACATCCAAAAGAAGAGGTGCTTAGATTTTGGTTATAATTGGTCAACCAGAAGTACCCTCATTTGAATATTTTAAAATATTTCTTGAAAAAATGCTGTTTTTTACCTTCCGTCACCTTTAGGTAAGGAAGGTATTGTCTTTGGTCAAAAAATTCAATGATGAGTTTTTACTGAATAAGCACGTTTTAGGGTCCATATAATACGATTTTACCATTTTTACGATGATGTCTGTATGTATGTGTGTCTGTGTGTGTGTAACAAAATTTCCGGATTCCATAACTTCAATACCACGATTCCAAAAATTATATTTTTTTCGTATTCCTCAAGTTTACATCCAGAATAACATCTGATTAGATTTTGGTTATAATTGGTCAACCGGAAGTAGTCTCATTTGAAGATTTAACAGTTAAATTTGATTTATTGACATTTAACGTTATTATAACTTAAAGAATATATTATTCTCTATACGATTTGATTACAATTTATACTTCATATTCAATACATATAGAGTTAAAGAATTTTAAAGAAATTAAATTTTATAATTCAGCCAGCTATGCCAAACTTGGGAACTAGTATCAAATTCATATAATTCAAATTGACAGATGTCAGTATAAATAAAAAGTAAATTAATGTGGCAGATATGAGGATGTTGAAGTAGATATTGGGGAATAGACGGAAAAATATGGTAAGAAAATAACTCTAGTATTACAAGTTTTTAGAAAGATACAAGAAAGACGATTACATTGGTTTGAACATGTCATGAGGAGAAAGGAAGAATTATATTGGAACAAGAATGAATAGTTTAATAATAGGACGTTAAAGGAACAGAGGAAGACCAAAGATAAGATGGAAGGACTGTATTGCGGAAGATTTGAGAGAAAAGGAACTGAATGAGAACGACATGCAAAAATAGCGACCCCTAACAAATGGGATAAGCTAAAGATGAAGAAGATGCCAGTGTCAAGTGCAATTTGAAAAGTTTGTTTATGAAATAATTTTACGGGAAATTTAGAATCTTTTGTAAGAAAAATTATGGAATTTATACATTATACACGAGAATGACGGAAGGTATTGTGCTGGCCACAACAGATTTTTTTCGCTTAATGTTATTATAAATATTAAAGGATACACTATTATGTACACGATTTAATTGCACTTTAAATTCGGATATAGAGTTACAGAATTATAAAGGAATTAAATTTCATAAATCAGCCAGCTATGCTATAACCATGAAAACAACTACTATATTAACACAATTCTAATTGACAGTGTCAATGAAAAAAAAGTAGTATAAATGAGGATGTTGAGATAGATGTTGGGGAAGATTCGGAAAGCAGGGTACGAAATTAAAGGATAAAGGAAATGGCTCGAGTGTTTCTAGAAAGATACGAGAGACAATTACATTGGTTTGAACATGTTATGAGGAGAGATGAAGAATATATTGGAAGAAGAATGAACAACTTAGTAGTAGAAAGAAGAATGAACAACTTAGTAGTAAAAGGTAGAAGAAAGAGAGGAAGACCATAGATAAGAAGGGAGGGTTGTATTGCGAAGGACTTGAGAGGAAAGGAACTGAATGAGGACAACAACCAAATAGAAATGAGTGGATGAAGAAATTCAAGAATAGCGACCACTAACTAAAACTTACATAGTTTGTTTATGAAATAATTGTACTGGAAATATGGGATCTTGTGCAAGACAATTTATGTATGGAATTTGTACATAATACACAGGATTGACGGAAAGTAATGTGCTGGCTACATTCAGATTTTTTTTTAAATATTGTAATAATGGAATAGTTACAACTTTGAAAATAAATCTTCCAAATTTTACTTCTGACATGAGTTAAGTTTGTCCTTTTACAAGAGTAAAACTTAAAATAAAGACAAATTATATACAAGAGTTAAGGTAGGATCACATAGCTCATGTCATGTTATGTCAGTGCTGTCTTTTTGACATGACACAGAAGTAAAACCATCTACCTGTATGCCATGTCAAGCAATTCTTGCCAAATTACTTGTTTGTAAATGTCATTTTGTATACGTGATTTAGCAGTATTTGCATAATTATATCTGAATTTGACGAATTTTTATTGATAAACAATAACAGAATCTCATCCACATCTTTATGACAATAGTAGAACTGATTATCCGGAAATTCAGAAAGAGAAAATATTGAAAAGACATGGCCGTTGCGAAGAAAATATTTAATTGCTATGTAATTTTAAATTATGGACATAACATTGACATGAGCTATGCGACCCTGCCTTCGCTAGAATTTTTGATAATAATAAAATCAGGCGCAGCATGGAAAATAAAATTTGCACTTTATTTAGTGTATATTGGCTATTTTTTGGACTTAAAAAGTTTACGGGGTAGAAGGTTTTTGTCTGCAGAAGAAGAGATTAAGATAATGTCTGTGTGTGTATGTGTGTGGGGACGTTGGAAGGCCGATTTCTCAAAAACTATAACACTTAATTAGTTTTGGTAAAAAAATCTTCTAAATATTATTTTTTGATAAATTTGGTTCTTGCTAGTAAAAGAAGAGTAAATTCTCTTTCTGATAAATATAAATATTTTATTATATCTTTTATATATTTAGAGATACAGAAATATAAAAAATAAAATAAATAAATAAATATTTCATCACGGCATATTACCCATTGCTGGGTGTGCCAATCTGCTTCGTACACAGATATCGGTAATGATGGAATATTTGTACCGTGTGGGCGCTTACCAGGCGTCACCTCACGGGCACTCATTGCTGGCGTGGAGAGTGCGCCACAGGGGTCAATTTTGTGCCATTAAAATGCGATGTAATTTTTTGGCGTCGGTCGGGATCGAACCCGGGTCCCCAGATTCGCGACCAGACACTCACGTATATAATAATCTGTTGTAATAAATCTCACAGCACAAATAATGTCATGGAAACCAATTGAAAAATGAAAAAGTTTGTAACTGACAGATAAATATCAGTGTCAAAAATCGAGAGACATTACTGAAGCTTTTTTGTGGGAAGTACATACATTATATTATTTTTTATTGTATTAATAGTTAAATATTTAAAATTTTAGGTATAGTATACCCTTCAAAAATACTGTCAATCCCGATAATGAATTGGAAACATTTCGAAAAATTAGAAGAGTACGACAAAATTTCTTCATAGAATGCATGTAAAATTAATAAATCTAAGTATAAAGAATAGATGTACGTAGAATTTTTGGTGTAAAGTGTAGGTATACAGGAATTTTTAAATACAATAGGGCGCGAGCAATCATGTGACGTTGTTGGCCTCTCAGCAGATATGGGGGTCCATGTTAGAATGATAGCCAGTAATTATGTACATAGATGTCAAATATCATAATTTTTAATTTTAAATTTAGTGATTCTCCATTTTCATGTGGTTTATTTTCCTCGTCAAGTCACCCCTGGTGACAGATCAACTACGTGAATTTAGAAAATCTTGAAATTTTTAATAAAAATTCTGACATTTGACATCTATATACATAATTACTAATTATCATTCTGACACGAGCCCCCATATCTGCTTGTCAAGGCCAACAATGTCACATGACTGCTCGCGCCTTACACTTATGTAACCAAAAACGGAAGTGGCGAGAGGTATTGTGCTGGCCACAACAGATTTTTTTGTTTACGGGTCGCTTACAAGTTACGCCCTGTTGATGCAAGTGTGTATTAATCAGATGATATGCAGAAATGAAAGTGTAATAATTTGAATAAATAATCTAATTAGAAATAAATTATTTACCTCCTAAAATGTCATCGAAGATTCCTCCGAAATAGTCATCATCATCATCGTCATCATCTGCCGCAGCCGCAGGCGATACATCATCATCATCGTCGTCATCGTCATCATCATCGATATCAACATCTAGATCATCGTCGTCATCATCATCGTCGTCGTCGTCTTCATCTGGAGCGGCAGCTTGTTGCCGAGCAGCACGTCCTTCTGATGTTTCCTTCTTCTCTTCAGCAGCGTCTTTGATAACTGCGGGAACTGCAGGAACTACTAATGCATCTACTGTTTTCTGGTCTATCGCTGTGTCTATTTTGATAGGATTAGCGTAGGAATATACTACAATGACCCATAAGGCCACTAGGGATATGAACTCCCATCGCATCTTCATGTTGCTGGAAAGAGATTAAATAAAAAAAAAATTGCGGATTTCCTCGAATGTCGAGTGCTTGGTGATTGGCAATCCGTTACAAAGGAAGTAAAAAATTATATGGTAATGTTATGTGGCTGTTACTGTTATGCCAGTGTAAAACATTGGCCTTGAATCATCACTGGATTAAGGTCACGGTGAATCAACTCGGTATTGTCCTACTTTTTGACAATTTTCGTTTTTAACCCCGATAAACAAGTCTTTTCCAATACAATACATCTTTTCTAAAGTATCACATTAAAAAATATCTAACTATAGGTACATAAACTTTCAAACAGTGAAGTTTAAATAATTCCAAATTGTACTTATACTGAAATAATGATCATAGGTACCAAAGTTATCAATTTTAAATTATTTATTTAAAACAGGGACTAAAAACGAAATGGAAACGAAACCAAAATAACGAAATTAACTGAAATTTTTATAAAAACAAAAACGAAATAATTTTTTTTCGTTCATGATTGAAAACAAAATAATTAATATCGTTTATCGGTTTTAAAATTTAATTTTATTTATAGCAATACTTTACACGCAAATATTATTGAATTTCCTGATATATTATAGGGGTTAGTCACAGAAGGGTTACTTTCAAAGTCCGTTTGTTTGCAACCCGAAATATAATTTACAACAGCGTCTAGCTTCCTCTCATGAAAAATAGAATATTTAATCCACTGCTACTTTGTCTGTCTAGTGATGTTCCTGTCATTTTAACATTAATTAATTAAATATGGTCTATCAAGTTTCTATGGTGTCATTACTATATTGAGTTTCAAACAAACGGACTTTCAAAGTAACTCTTTCTTGACTAACCTGTTATGTGTTAAATGTTATACTCATAGTTTCATCTAACACTGACTGCGATAAATTTTATTTGCACACACTGGCGGTATTCGTCTTCTTAGTTACGTTAAGTACTAAATATACGATAAAAATATTGTTTTGTTTAATTTTCTACTAAAATATAACATTATATTATAAATATGTGTGCAATTGTTTCATTAATCAACAATTAATTTATAACATTATATTTGCTATAAATTAAAAAGAAAATAAAACTAACTAAACGATTTTTTAAATAAAGAGCGAAAAGAGTTGAAACGAAATATCGCGTTTTTGTTCCGAGTGGAAACGAACCAAATAATTTTCGTTTTTAGTCCCTGATTTAAAATTCTAAGTTGCTATTAAATTTATCTCATTATTAAATATACATTTTACTTTTACATAGGTATATTTATCTATATGATAAATGAACAACTTAATAGGAGATTAATAAACTGGTCCATAGTAATTTACAAACAGAGCATCGCATCGAACCCGAACATGAACCGAATCAAAACCGCAACCAAATCGTAAAATTTTAGTGAACCCACACCCAGAACTGAACCCCATATACAGGCTGTTGACTGCAACATCTGAACATGTAAAATCATAATTTCGTAATTCCCTGCTTCCTTAATTATTTTAGGTAAAAAAGCGTCAATAAATGTTGTAAATTAGCTAATTAAAATGTCGAAAATCATCCCAAAAATAACGATAGCCATAGAATTGAAACCAAAAATTAACAAATGTTAGCAATATATGTCAAGTTTGGTCAATTTATTTTTATTATTATTTGTAATTTCTATTAAACTGAAAAATTATTTATTTATATTAATAACTAATTGTTCATTCATTTTGATGTAAGGCTCCAGTTCAGAGTGCATGATAAATGTTTGAAAGGTTGAAAAATATATGTAATAGCAAACTGTTGTTTATAAAGTTTTTATTTATAAAATCTTTTCAATTATCGATTTCGGCTGTGGATGGCCATCCTCGGATTGAGAGCGTCAAGAAAATCTTAGATTAAAGTTAACATTGTTAAATATAGTTGGAAAATTGACGAAATTTGTAGATGTTTTATAAACATGTTATACGAACATGTATAAGAATCAAGAGATGGAAATGAACTACGTAATTGTTCACTTGTACAAATATTAAAAATAATATCTAATAAAAATATATTAATCTAACTCGACAGGTGAAACGTCAAACATTTGTTAATATATCTCTTTCAATTTCATGGCTATCGTTTTTTTGGGGTGGTTTTTGACATTTTTACCTGTTGCTAAGAGAGGTATTGGATTCATGCCAAAAAACGCATGACCACATTTTAATGAATAATATCCGTTTAACTCGTATTTTCCAATCGGACATTCAATAGGAAGTAGCAGATTCTTAACAAATTCTTCTAAATATTATTTTTTGAAAAATTTTATTCTTGGAAATATTAAAGAAGATTAAATTCTCTATCTGATACATTTAAATAATGTATTATAGCTTTTATTGATTTAGAGATAAAAGAATCTAATATATAAAATAATCTTTGTAATAAATCTCACAGCCCAAATAATGCCATGGGAACCAATTGAATTCCGGAGACATTACTGAAGACTTTTTCTGGGAAGTACATACATATATTATTTCTTATTATGTTAATAGTTAAATATTTAAAATTATAGGTAAATTACATATAGTCTTCAGAAATACTGTCAACCCCGACAATGAATTGGAAACATATCGAAAAATTAGAAGAGTAGGACAAAAAAATTTCATGGAATGAATCTAAAATTATAATATCTAAATATAATCTATAGGTACACGTAGATTTTTTGGTGTAGAGTGTAGGTATACAAAGAAATGTTAAATACAATACTTGTATAAATAAAAACGGAAGTGGCGTGAAGTATTGTGCTGGCCATATCAGATTTTTATACTTAGCTTCTTACAAAACATGTAAAGTTAATTTTGCTTACTGATGTAGATGCAGAATTTTAAGATCTACAATTTTTATTTGAAGCATTTTTACCTAAAATAATTAGGGAAGCAGAAAATTACGAAAATATATTACATGTTAAAGACCTATATTCCGATGTCGCGGTTAAGACCCTGTATATTTTTCAATTGAACCCTTGTTGGAACCGAACCGGTTATTAAAATTCGAGTTTAGGATTCAGCTCCGGTTCAAATTAATTTTCAGTTCGAAATGTAAACATAATACTTACAGCCGATCATCGACGCTTTGCTGCATCTGTTGAATGTTCGTCTTCATATGTTGCGTTGCATTATAAATTCACATTTTAAATTTATATAAGATTGTTATTCAAAAAATATTAATCCAATTTTCATTAAGTCGAACTGAACCTGAATCCGGAACAAAATCGCAAGTTTTATTAATGCTTGAATCTGAACCGCACATGAACAAATTAACCTAAACCTGAACCGAACCCAGTTTTTGACGGGTTGACGTCCTGTTTACAAATGAGTTGAATTTATAGAGATACTAAAGATTATAAAAATACTGGGTTAAAATACAAAGTAAAATATCTGCGATACAAAATTTATATCATAGTATTATAACCAAAAAACTTTTTTTTAAGTAAAATAAAAATTAACATAATCTAATCTGAACGTTTTACTGTGTGTACCGTAAACTTATTTTATTTAATAAAAAGATAAATTCTGTTAATTGCGTTTACAGGTTTAAAATCTGTTTTTTTTTACTATTGAGCAATTAAATTTCAGTCGTTGCAAATATACATGTAATATTTTATTTTCATGATTTATAACTTCTTAATTCTATTGTAAGACATTAAACAGGAATATTAATTTGTTAGGAATGTACTATAAATGTTACGTTAATTTTCGTAGAATAAATTTAGCAACTGTAGCTTTTGTAAAGGACGTATAACCTACAACTTATATTGTGTTCCTAACCACAACAGAATATTTTAACTAATAAAATAAAATATGAACTAACGTCCGTACGTACAATAAGCAAATGCGAAAAGGCTTGATTTACATTAGCAGTACAATGACGGTACAATAACGATACGATAACGGTTCGATACTTCTTGCTCCAATGTATTTTAATGGACCCATTTACTTCTACGTTTTCGGTATCATGACGGCACATTGGTATTCACTGATTTACATTAGCGATACGACCACGATACACTATAGTTTTGTCTCTATTGAAAAAATATTGTATCATAGTGGCTGCGTAGTATTTGCATGCAACGGGGAGGGGAAGGTTACATTGTTGTTGTTCATACAAAAATCAGCTGAGTGGAAGTAAACATATGCAGGTACGTGATTGACATCTGACTTTTGACTTTTTGATATTTGTTTTTCAGTTAAACCAAAATGTAGTTAAAATGAGCTCGACATGAGAAATTATTGTATACATTATTGAACAAAAATTCTCTGCTTATGACATAAACGTAAAACATACATCATAGATTATTACAGTAAGTACAAAACAGTATCGTTTTGTACAATTTTCGGGATTTTCTTCATTTTCTTCTATAGACAAGTCGGTGTTTAATAAATTTTTAAACATTGCGCGATATTTTCTACTTTTTATAGACAAATGACATATGCACTACAAACCGTCATACTACATAAAAGACAAAATTATATTGTCATTGTATTTTATTTTTTTCGTACCGTCGTAGTATCGTCTTATGTAATTGACATACCGTCATTGTACCGTTGTTGTATCGTCATCATACCGTCATTGTACCGCTAATGTAAATCAAGCCTAACCGTTCAAATCTAGTTATATTCAAAACATTATTTAATAACATTAGGTTATTTACTAATTTTAATCTATAAACAATTATCTACTAGTGACATTTATGGAAAAATTAGTACTATTGCTAATTTTTTTATATAAAATGCTATCAGCGAGGCTATTAAACATGTTTTGGAAATGATCATATGTCTTTAGCACCAGTCATCATGTTACCGTAGCAATCATCGAAATGTTTTTTGATACCCATTTTATTACAAAATTATATAGATTTATAAAGTCAGCAATGCAAATTACAATACTGTAATTAAGGTACAAGGGTGTACTTTCCGAGGATCTGGCCCGAGGTATGTACGTTGATCGAAGGTATTATTATCCGTTTAACTGACGTGGTGCCTTCAACATTTGTCTTACTGTAGTTTTTTAATGTTCTATGGAAAACGAATAAGAAAGTTTTTATAAAATTTACAAAGTAGGTAGGCTATGAATGCTTGAACTTGTTTTTTAGGCTTTATCCCCAGTTTCACGATCAATTCCTTGACAACATTACCATTAGCAACAACTCATAATGCCCTTGGCCCTTGGGCATTATTTGTTATAGGACATCTGATTAGAGAACAAAATATTTTTTAAAACCAATGGGTCTCAAGTTACAATACAAAGAATTTTTTTTTAAATGGGATGATATATATTTTTAAGGCTGTTCGATAGAGTATTTTTTTTCTGAATTCAACCATGTGATTATTTTATATCCTTACATAAAAAATTGAGAAATATTCGAATGAAATTTAAATAAATTTGATTTTTGTAGTCATTTTCAGTAGGGAGATATTATTTTAATAAATTTATAACAGTTTTCTTTGTATTGTAACTTGAGAACCACTGGTTTAAAAAAATATTTTCTTCTCTAATCGAATGTCCCCCTTGTCTTCTATAAGATTTTCTCATTGTATTTTCTTGTATCTTTAATAAAATACAAATTATTTGATGTAGCTCGTTTAGTTATTACACCCTGTATAACAAATAACGCCCAAGGGCCAAGGGTATTAAGCGTTGTTATTAGTAGTAATGCCACGAATTTGATAGACACTTTACTTTGTAAAATTTATTAAAATTTCCTGATCCTTAATCCGTAGACTATAATAATATTAAATAATTATAGTAGATATAAACGGAAAGAAGAAGAAAAATTTAATAAATATCTGATTTTCTTACTTTACTATTTTATGAATAAATATTATTATTTAGTACCTAACAGTACAATTTAAAATATTTATTTATGACGTGTTCTAATCTATTTATTTTTTATAATGTTTCACAATAACGTAATGTTTGAATATTTAGACATATTTTTTATTATACATGTGTATACAACAACATTTTAGTTTGTAAATATCTAAATGTAACACCTGCTTACACTCATGTATTTTCACAGTTCGCCCTGAAGAAACTACATATGTAACGAATCGCTTTTAGATTTTTAAATAAATGACAAACTGCAATCCCATTTATTTTACTCTCCAATCAAGACGAACATTCGCTTATTTCCTACCACATTTCAATTTTAGTTTTCTTCAATTTATAGAATATTTCTTTATTTCCGATTAAATTAATAAAATTTTCACTTTTTTGCATGTACGAGTATATTTGCATATTTATATGAAAAATGGTACTTAACTTTTTTAAGAATTCACATGTCAATCAAATAGAAATCGATAATGAATTTA
This sequence comes from Harpalus rufipes, assembly GCA_951394225.1. Classification (NCBI taxonomy): domain Eukaryota; kingdom Metazoa; phylum Arthropoda; class Insecta; order Coleoptera; family Carabidae; genus Harpalus; species Harpalus rufipes. The sequence continues at coordinate 11,752,903 of OX596285.1, forward strand.
AAAAGTTTGCTAAGATTTGTTCACGGTCATGGGCACTGTACTAATGTAATGACAAATTAATTAAAACCAGGACGTCGAACCTGCCAAAAACTAGGTTCAGTTCAGGTTCAGGTTAATTTGTTTCTTGAGAGATGGATTCATGTGGGGTTCTGGTTCAGGCATTAATAAAATTTGCGGTTTTGTTCCGGGTTCATGTTCAGTTCGGCCTAATGAAAATGAATTAATGCTTTTTGAATAACAATCTCTATATAGAAATAAATTAAAATGTGAGCAGAAAATTATAATGCAACGAAAGAAAAAAACACGAACACAAAGTCAACACATGCAGCAACACTGACGCAGAAAGCGTCGATGATCGACTGTATTACGATTATGTTTACGTTTTGAACTGAAAATTAATCTGAACCGGAGCTGAAACCTAAATCCCAATTTTAATACCCGGTTCGGTTTCAAATCGGGTTCAATTGAAATATATATCAGGTTAAGTTCTGGGTTTGGTTTAGCTAAAATTTTACGGTTCCGGTTTTGATTCGGTTCAGGTTCGGCTTCGATGCTCTGATTAAAACAGAACATTAAACTTGCATTATCTAAAGTTCAGTTTTAAAAATTCAAAGTTGAAGTTAATAATGACAAACATAGAGACAGTTAATATGAATAACTAATTATGGGTAATTAGTGAAAGTTGACTAGCATTGTTTTTTCTCTATCAATCGTTTATGGATTATTGTGAATAAAACCACTTTAAATAAAAGATACGTACAATTATTTTTTATAAATGTTATTTGAAGTATTTTGCTATAAAATAAGTTATCAATAATACACAGATAAAACAATGCTAGTCAACTGGTCGTTAATCACTCTTAATCATTTGTACTACCGATCATATTATTTACATGTACAATTTTGTATAGGAATTGAAAAAGAATTTTTACAGGGTGTTTCCTTTAAACAACCAGCGCTTTTTTGGGCGAACTAATGGTTTTAGAGAAAAATGTTATATACAAAAAATGATCAAGAATAAGGGGCTAATTTATCAGTAATAACAAACTGAAAATTCAACAAGTGGTTCTCGAACGGTAGAACAAAATTATATATTTTTAAATGGTACCTTATATAATTTTTAGTCCATTATATAGTTTTTTTTTATTTCAATGATATAATTATTGTATAGGGTTGAATGACAATTATTTCAAGAAAAATCGTATTCAAAATTAAAAGTAATGTAATAATAAGTGGTTTTACTACTAGTGTAACCTAAGTATAGCATAGCGTATATTACAATATTGTAACATTTTAATTTTTAATATCATTTTTCTCGAAATAACTGTCATACAACCCTATACAATATTTATATCGTTGAAATCACAAAAAAAATGTATAGGGTACCATTTACAAAAATATAATTTTGATCTACCGTTTGAGAACCACTTGTTAAATTTTCAATTTGTTATTACTGATAAATTAGACCCTTATTCTTCATCATTTTTTGAATAAAACATTTTTTTCTAAAGTTATTAGTTCGCCCAAAAAAGCGCTGGTTGATTTAAAGGAAACACCCTGTATATTAAATTTAAGACATAAACGGGCCTATTCTATAACTCAGTGGTTAATTTTTAACAACTGATTAAAAAAATATCGAATAGATATTGATTTTATAACTAAAAATTTAACTTTTTGTTGTACATAAACATACTTGATTGGTTCAAATTTTTAATCAGTTGTTAAAAATTAACCAGTGACTACGTTTATCTCGCACTAGTTTATCCACTTAAATGCTAACCCGCTTGAGTTAAGCGGGTTAAACGTGCGAGATAAACACGTTAGTTTAGCGCTAAGTGAAGTAACTTAAATACCTACTTGAAATTTTGCGAGATAAACGGTTAAGGCTATGGATTAACCTCAATTTTTTTTAAAAAAACGTTAAATAATTATTAAAAATACATATTACTACACTCAAAACTTCTAAAAACTGTTTGTTTCGAGGTTTGATTCAAAATCGTGAGCGTTTTGTTATTATTATTATAATATGTCATCCGCAAAATTTTCTATCTGTCCTTATTCAATAGAAGTGGATAAACGCCATTTATCTTATAGTCATTTTAAAATATGCGATATAAACGAACTGGAGTTAAGAGTTAGTTTTAAGTCACTAGATTTTTGAGCGGATTATGTCACTGCGAGATAAACGTAGTCACTGAGTTACAGAATAGGCCTGACAAGGTGTTGGGAATGCTTTGGCCAAATTTAAAGACAGCTTTATAATGAAAAAAAGTTAAAAAGTCCTGAGGCATTTTTCTCTCCGGTAACAGTTTCTTCAAAATATGTTTTATACATACCCCAGATTTTGAGAACTACTGAAATAATGTATACCTACTAAAAAATTTGAACTACGTTACTTAACAACGAAACCAATTAGGATGAAAAAAGGAATAATTTCAGCAGTTCTACAAATTTGTGTTACATTTTACATGCAAATAAAAATTGAGAAAATCGAAAAATGGCTAAGGAACTTTTTATTGCATTTTTCATTTTTGGGCTGTCCATGAATTTTGGCCAAAACATTCCCTAACATTCTGTATATCAGAAAAGAACTTACAATAGCCACAATAGTTTGCAATAAATTATGTGTCGCAGGCAGATTGTAAAATCAGTGTTGTTTTAAAACACCTAATCGTTTTCAAAATGACTAGGAGATTATTAAAATGATGTATTTTGACTTAATTTGATTGGATGTTTCTTTAAATACACTTTAACATCTAACGTGCAAAACTCTACCCGAATTTTGTAAGCGCCGTTTTAGTGTGTTGGGTTTGATTTCATTAAAGTATGCTTAGATTAATTACATTTTAGAAAACGCCTAGGCGTATTATAAAAATACTGATTTTTTAATCTGCCTCCCTACGAAATGTAGGTATATATATCAAAATTGTCACCTAAAACTGGTAGACGGATTCAAACCAGAAACAGGAATGCCGTATATACTCGCTCAAAATAAAAAATAAAATTTGAAATACACTTCCGATATAACTCACTTTTCTTGGCCACCCGATGTAAAACAATTTCGTCTTGCTCGTGGACTTGTCGAGTATATAGTGCGATTCCTGTTATCACCAAGCACTGTATATTGCACCTGACGTACAGAGAGTTCCGTTAGGGTATACGGTGTGAAGGAAGACACTAGACACCTAACACTGACACTGATCACGTATATACGGATGCGCGGGCTTTGACCGTCGCTGACCGCGGGCTTGCTGGAACAGCCGGATGCTACCAAGACGGGTCCGCTTTATACCAGCCGGGATGTACATTTGGAGCGACGGAGGAGGTGCTTCAAGTTGAGGAAGTGAGGGAAACTACTACAGTTTTCCGAGGAGGAACAGCATAGCATGTTAACGTATTCAATTGTAGATTTTCTTCACCCATTCCAGGGTGTGACAATTTCAGTAATGACAATATATTTTATTGTAGAAGGTATTTCCTAGCCTCATAAGTATGAAAACGCATAATAATTTAATTAAATAAATACATACGAGGTGTGTCGCAAAAATAATGAGAATTATATTATATAGATGATCGCGCGAGAATGAACCAGCAATTATCTCCGTTATTAAGCGAGATAGCGATTATCTTCAAATAAACAAATTTACTATAGACAATATGGGCAATAAAATGTATCCAAAAGCGTTCTGTTACTTCCGGTTCCGGAGTATGTGATACCAACTTTGAAATTTCAAATGGAACATACTATATTTTTTTATATTTTTGAAAAGTACATAAAATTTGCTTTACAATGGTAGTAAATTAATAGTACGTTGTATTATTAAAAAAATAAATGGCGGACGTTTAAAATATAAATATATTGAACGAATTGTGTGAGATTTTATTGTTTTTTGTTCATAGGTGATGATATTTTTTGAGATAAATTCATTTATATGACGTAACCTAGGTAACAAATCCAACAAAACAAAATTACACACTTTCTTCACTTATTTTCTATGATATTTTAAATGTCCGCCATTTAATTTTTAATAATACAACATCCTACTTGTTTACTATCATTGTAAAGCATATTTTGTGTACTTTTCAAAAATATATAAAGATATAATATGTTCCATTTGAAATATCAAAGTTGGTATCACGTACTCCGGAACCGGAAGTAACAGAACGCTTCTGGATTCCACATCTTATTGCCCATATTGTCTACAGTAAATTTGTTTATTTGAAGATAATCATTATTTCGCTTAATAACGGAGATAATTGCTGGTTCATTCTCGCGGGATCACTCCGTATCTTACCACACACCAAATTGTATGAGAGCTGTCATCTTAATGCTGTGTCTAATTAGCTGGGCCTGCTAAGCTGGCCGCGAATTTTAATATGAATTTTATTATGACAAATTTATTTTGTCAGTTCAACAAAAAAAAAATCTGTTGTCGCCAGCACTATACCCCTCGTTTCATTTTTGGTTACATAAGTATAGGGCGCGAGCAGTCATGTGACTTTGTTGGCCTCGACAAGCAGACATGGGAGCCCGTATCAGAATGACAACTAGTAATTATGTACATAGATGTCAAATGACAGAATTATCCATTCAAAATTTCAAGATTTCCTAAGTTCACGTGGTTAATTTGTCACCAGGAGTGTGGAATTTACTTGTCGAGGAAAATAAACAACATGGAATTGGAAAATCACGAAATTTAGAATGAAAAATTATGATATTTCAAGGCCAACATAGTCACATGACTGCTCGCGTCTTATTTTATTGAGCATTTCTTGTATACCCACACTTTACACCAAAAATTCTACTTATATCTATTCTTTAATTTTAAATTTATTCTGTGAGGAAATTTTGTCCTACTCTTCTAATTTTTCGAGATGTTTCCAATTCATTGTCGGGATTGACAATATTTCTGATAGGTATATGTAATATACCTATAATTGTAAATGTTTAACTATTAATACAATAAGAAATAATATATGTATTTAATTCTCAGAAAATGCCTTCAGTAATGTCTCCGGATTTCTGCCACTGATATTTATCTGTCAGTTACAAACATTTTAATTTTTCAATTGGTTTCCATGACATTATGGACTGTGAGATTTATTACAACAAATTATTTCATATATTACATTCTTTTATCTCTAAATCAATAAAAGATATAATAAAATATTTAAATGTGTCAGAGAATTTAATCTTCTTTAATATTTACAAAAATAAAAAATTTCAAAAAACAATATTTAGAAGATTTT